>OY730479.1:33384988-33472356 GCA_963422695.1 Xylophagus ater
AATATTTAGAAATTCGTGATAAATATGGTCGACCAAAAGAATTAGGTGAATTTTCGGTGTTCTTACAAACCAGCATGGATATTATAAATCGAGGGTTACGAAATTGTACATGGAGTGAAAGATTATATATTAAAAAAATGCATTTAGCTGAAAAACAAGAATTCTCTAAAGTTGATATACAGAAAGTTTTCGAATCTGCACTTGAAGCTGGATTTCAAACTCCAGAACCGACCGTGACATTGTGGTTGGAATATTTAGCATTTCTTAGACGACATACAGATTATACGGATGAAAAAGAAGTGAGAAATTTTGTTAAGTTGCCTTCAAACTATGAAATATTGTGAACATGAAACTGCTAACTGCTAATAAACAAAAATATAGTTGAAACGAAAAAAAAAGAAGTTATCGCAAATATTTCTCTTGAGGTTCGTCCAAATCAATCGGGCGAACAAGAGCAGATTGTTGCGTAATCGCTCGAGTTCGCTGATCTTTATACTCACCGCAAGCAAAAATTTGCTCCTATGCTTACTGAGGCGTCCACAGCATTTGAGCATTTCCAAAGAATTTGTTTTGTTGTTTTGTTGCAACTTTATCAGTATGAATTCTACAATGTATCATTGTATACTCTACATAGATTGCAACTAAGTTTGGACCTGGTTTGGATTCACCTATGGGTAAAGAATCTTGTTCACTGGAAATAGTAGTTCAAATAGCTATTATAATTCAAATTCAATTATGAATTATAACACATCTCCAGCTAAGATCATGTAAGCTGTATATTTAACCGTATGTCTTAACAATGGTATATCGTTACCAACGCGCCAGCTATGCATTCCTAGTTGTGCAATATCCCTTATATTTCATTTTTATTTATATATTATACTCATGATAAATTATGCCATTTCACACACTTACAAAATATCGGGCAAAATTTCTGCTTCAATTTTTGGCGTACTCTTTATGCTAACTGATTTTTGCATGAGCGATCACGATCGCATTCACATAATTAGGACATTTTCAAATTGGGCTTAAAACGAAAATTTGAAATCTTCTGCATGTTCCACTGTTGCTTTGGTCAGTTATGAAAAGTATCCTGTATGACAACCCACTCAACTTTCTTATTACTAGTGCTAGAAATATGGTTTTGGCTTAGCATTTCCTGTAAACATCTAATAGATATGAAACAGGAAGTAAAATGCCTGGGACTTACTATCGACAGTAAGCTCCTATGGAACAAACACGTAGACAACGTGATAAACAAGGCTCTAAGGGCGATAATGGTATGCAGGAGTTTATCAGGAAAGAGGTGGGGTTGTAAACTAAACGCACTGAGATGAATGTATACCAAAATGGTAAGACCTATCATCATCTATGGGGCAATTGCTTAGGCTGGTAGAACAGAGCTAACCACGGCGAAAAAGAAGTTGGGAAAGGTACAAAGACACTAGCTCCTTATCGAAGGACAACTCATGGGATGACTCAATTTCAGAAGGAACTTCACTTCAAAGTTGAGCAGTAAAGAGGAATGCAGAGGGGAAAACACCAACTACTAGATAAAAAACCACGCCATCAAATGGTATACAGATGATTCCAGGACAGCCGAAGCTACAGGGTTGGACTATATGGGCATAAAACCAAATACTCGGAACCTATGGGGGTACATACCAATATCTTCCAAGCAGAGGTGCACGTTATTACAAGGTGCACAGAAGTAAATCTTAAAAAAAAACTATCGCAACAAGGACATACCGATAATGGTAGACAGTCAAGCTGCTAATTTCCTGTAAGATGGTAGAAGAATGTGTGGCCAAATTGAACAAATTAGGCACATATAACAGAGTTACCCTCTACTGGCACATGGGCATCGAGGGTAACAAAGAAGCCGACAAACTGGCTAGACAAGGGACGGGAACGCCTTTGATAGGTTCAGAACACTTCTATGGAATCGCACCACACTTAATCCGAGAAATTTAACGAGAAGAGGCGGCAGATGGAACCAAACACAGGGAAATACAAACAGGACAAAGATCTCCTCGGCGAATACAACCCCAACAGATTCAAAGTCTTTATAAACAAGAAGAATATAAAAATACTGACAGGAATATTAACAAGACACTGCGAACTCAAAGCGCATCTTAAAAAAATAGGACTTGACAGGGCCGAATTTAGAACCTCTGGACCCCTAGGCTGAACCCGTGTTGCGGGCCCTACCGGAAAGGATTTTTTTGAATACAAATCTCCATGAAATCAAAAAAGGAATTTAACAAACAAGCAAATTTTATTTATTAGTAATTCAAATACAATACTTTCCGAAACGAGCAGACTTGAAATTATTGTCAAATAATCTTAGTGACTAATTGGTTTGCGCCTACACTTCATACTCATGAAACTACTTATAATATCTTCATAAGTTATGCAGATCTCCGATTTTAATTACAATAATTATTATTTAATGATACTTCTGGATGACCTATGACATATCTTTTTTTCACAATGATCATTATTCTTGTCATTCCAAAATTTCACACATTTTTTAATTTTCAGTACAAAATGTTTATTAATTATTCAATGAAGCTAATTTTTTTTTTAAACAAAATTTCTAGAAATATTTGGAATAAAAAGAATTTTCTTTTATTTTAAAGTTATGTGAAAGAAGAAAACGTGTCAAAACCGGATGAAATTTTTAAAATATTCAAATGTAAACATTGCGAGGCAAAAATTTAGGACCCCTTCACAATTTCATTTGATAATTAAGAAAATAATGATGCTTGAAATAGGTACTTAAAATTGATCATTATTACGCAAATAAAGGTCATTATCCAGTTTTAATGATCGATGGGGCAATAATGATCATTAAATCGGAGATCTGTCTCTTTAAAAAAACGGAGTTCCTTTCATTTTTATCTGCTTCAACATATTTTAAATAACTTTCACTTCAAATTTTCCTTTTATTAACACATAATTTGGAATTTGATGTCACTTTTTAAAGGGTTCCGATATTTCAAATCCTGTCGTAAAGATTCAGACGATTTGACAGTAACTTATAGAACAGTTACATATACATATAATTTCAGAATAACGATTTCAGCACTGATCGGATCTTTGTCGTTACAGAGTGAATTTATGTTTTGAGAATAGCAGCCTAAATGAGATTTGTTTCCCATTTTGTCCCTCGGTTCTATGGAAATATTCGTTCATAAAATTCAAATTCTTTTACATATGTGACGTAAGGGGAATAGAGATGGAGTGAAGAGGAAGTTTCTTTTAAAAAATATTTATTAATTTGTACCACAAAAATAAAAGTATTTTTTGTGGTGTGGTCCCCTTTGTGGCGCGGGCCCCTAGGCTGCAGCCTATGTTGCCTAATGGGAAATTCGGCCCTGGGACTTGAGCGAGATAGCACCTGCAGACGAGAGACTCTAATGCATATTCTTCCCGATTGTAGGGCACTACTCCATAGGAGAAGGAAATATCTAGAGGCATATTGCTTCTCCCCAAGTGATATATAATCTCTTGACCCACTCGGGATACTAAAATTCCTAAGAGAAATAAGCCTGGAGGCGATGCTGTAGAATGGGAAATTTACTTAACTACAGTACAAGAACACTCTAAAACTTAATCTTAATCTAAAACATCCAATCAGTTTATACCCTTATAACTTATCTTTATATCAAATTTAAACAATATTGGGTAAGCTGTCTAAACTAAACACCGATTCAGGAAAAGAACGTGTAATTATTGCAATACTTAATCACCCCGATTCTGTGATCCGACGTTGCGTTCATTTATTCGTTTTTCGTTCAATCGAATCAAATTCTCTTCGCCGAACAGTCCCCTTGTTCAATTGCATGAAATGCGTAGCAACGCATAGCAAAGTATTCGAATCTATTCGATTTTTGCTATTCTGTGATTCGGCGGAAAGACATTTTTGAGGTAAAATCAATCGCTGTAATTTTCTCGCGTTTGAAGTTTACGATGTATGAAGTTTTATGATGAATTTGTTTTATTAGATTTATAATGAATAAAAAATCAAATGGTTTATTTAAAATCATAATTTATTCAAAAAAATGTGATGAAAATCGCTTTTTTTTACATAAAATACAGATTTGATTACGTATCACAAAAGCAAATTATGCAACACTTCGAAACTCTTTTTTTTTTCTTGAATAAATAAAATAATTTTATTGAATGAATATGAAATTATAATCAAGTATTTGATTCTTTTTTTAATAATTCCATAACATTTTCAACAGTTAAAACACTTTTTGTGATTAAAATAATAAAATCACTACAAAATACGAGGAACTAAACTGTTTGACAATCCGTTGTTATCCGGCGCTTATCATGTATTATCCGATGCAAATGTGAGATAAACTTCGGATCTAAGCATAGCGATTGTACGGTGAATCGAATCGAACGCGTTTGGTTTTAGCTTGCAACGTCGGATCACAGAATAGGTATGAATATTTTAGTGTTTGGGTAAATAAATCTCAAGTATGTGCCAGTACATGAATGGCTTATATTCAAGGACTTACACGTAATTTGAGGGTGCGAATGGAAAGCTACTAATTCATCATCATCATTGGCGCTACAACTCCTTCTAAATAGATCTCTATCTTTGGCTATCCTTCTCCACTTTATTGTATTCAGCTTCGTGCCGTCTTCATCGATTTCATCCCGCTAGTAAAGTTTTTTTTTTTTTTCATCATCTCAACATCACCCTCGATTGGATTTCTTTCATCTGTGCGTGGCCAATTCATTGTAATGTGTATTATTTTTATTTTGATGACTGCCTCTATTTCATTGTAATGTATTTGACATCACAATTGGAATAAAATCTTTTAATTTGTCGCAACTAAATCGCGGACAAATTTTGTTCTGCTAATTAGAAATTTTCACGCCTTGAGTGAAAAAAATCACTACAAATTATTCATATATGAAAGATAATATAACATTCCTCGCCGAGATACGATCGTGTGTTAGTATCGTACAGGCGCATCCAAACCAAGCGAGCGAGCAAGAGCACGCGTTTGCTAGCATTCATTGATCTTCTCACTCGCCGCGGATCATCAGTGAGCGAGAGGAACAAAACATACTTGCGTTCAGTGAAGTATCCATACCAACTAAGCATTTGCAGAGAACGTGTTTTGCTCTTGCTCATTTGCTTGGTTTCGACGTACCTCAAGAAGATTTGCTCCACACTTTTTATTATAAACTCTGTTTATCTGTATTTTTTTTTGTGATTTTATTAAAAATTGAATGAAAAACCCAATCGCTAAGAGAAAATTTTGCATGTTTCGTAGTGTTGACGCAACTATAGAATTTTAAGCGCTTTTTTTAATAAAGGAAGAAAAAATAACTTTTTTGCAGGTTGATATTTTGAGAGCAAATTTTAATTTGTCATGGAATTCACTTGGAAAACAATGGGGTGTTTTAGCGGATTGTAATTGTGAAATTTTACAATTTTGGGGAAGATTAGAATATGGACCATTACAGGATACAACCAAAGGGAAAGAATTATGGATTACAGTTATGGGTAAAATGAAAAACAAGATATTCAGGCGTGTTTTGAAAGTCACGTCACTTGTCAAATGAAGTGACCATTTGAGAGGCACGTCACTTGTCAAATAAAGTGGCCCTGGAAGGGTCACATCAGCTGACATCCTTTGAAATTAACGTCACTTGACAAATGAAGCGACACTTTGAGATTCACGTCGTTTGTCAAATGTAGTGAACCTTTGAGATTCACGTTAACTGTCTAATGAAGGGATCCTTTAAGAGTCACGTCACTTGTCAAATGACTCGCAAACAAAATTATTTCAATTTGTTTATCAGTCACTCAATTTGTCATAAGACAAGACTATCAGAATTGGCCTGATTAAAATGAGAAACGAAATAATTAAATATATTATTATACAGAAAGTTCTGATAATGCTTTAAAATCTGGTCTATGGATTGAATTTGCTCATTTAGAATTGAAAAGAGGACCAGATGCAGCTCGAAAGTAATTAAAAAATCGTTTTTTTAAAGTGAAACTTCTTTACCTTCGTTAGGAAAATCGATTGATGCAAACGGTGGCAGTGTAACGAAAAATTGCAATGAAATATCTTTTAGCCATACGTCTACATTAGTAATTTTTTCTTGTATGAAATATTTTATTGCAGCAAACTTCCAGTAGAATTTTATAATTGTGACAATGATTATCGCTTTGGACATTTTCCAAGGTTACGGCTAAGTATCAAGGCACAGTATACAAACTAGGAACTAAAGAGAAATTAGACGCGATTCTCCCAATATCTCCTTTGAAAATGACAGAAACAAAAAATTCTGGACAAAATAAGGAAAGGAAATTAATCACCCCGATTCTGTGATCCGACGTTGCGTTCGTTTATTCGATTTTCGTTCGATCGAATCAAATTCTTATTCTTGGATTCGCCGAACAGTCCCCTTGTTCGATTGCATGAAATGCGTAGCAACGCATAGCAAAGTATTCGAATCTATTCGATTTTTGTAATTCTGTGATACGGCGGAAAGACATTTTTGAGATAAAATCACCCGCTGTAATTTTCTCGCGTTTGAAGTTTACGATGTATGAAGTTTTATGATGAATTTGTTTTATTAGATTTATAATGAATACAAAAATGCTTTATTTAAAATCATAATTTATTCAAAAATATGTGATGAATATCACTTTTTTTTACATAAAATACAGATTTAATTACCAGGACATATTTAAAAGCAGTTTTACTAAGCCGGAAATCTTTCTTGAAGCTAAGAAAGTTACTAATAAAAATTTTAAATTTTTTGATTTCTCTTACTCTTACGTTTCTGTGGTTAACTCCATTATATCGGATGAATCTCTTAAATAAATTCTTCTATTGCAAAATGAATTGATTTTTTCACGCCATTTTTACTTTGAAAATAATAAAATCACTACAAAATATGAGGAACTAAACTGTTTGGCAATCCATTGGTATACGGCGCTTATCATGTATTATGCGATGCAAATGTGAGAAAAACTTCAGATTTAAGAATAGCGATTGTATGGCGAATCGAATCGAACGCGTTTGGTTTTAGCTTGAAACGTCGGATCACAAAATAGGGATGAATATTTTTCATTAGAAGAAAAAAAAGTAACTTATAAACTAAATATATTCCATTTTACAACGTGCTTCCTATAAGATAATTGTAGCAAGGACTAAAGAAGAAATGAAACAAAGAAAGCAATCAAAATTCTTTTTAATTGTCAACTCAAAAACCGCGTATTTGTTAAGCGCTAATATGATTGTACCAACCTTATTCAAGTTTGGTACCTGTATGAATAAACCCTCGCCACCCTTTTTGATAAGCATTTGATAATGCTAAAGTTATATTCATATATTTAAAAAAAAATCATAGATAGCTAAAGAATGGGATTTCAATGATGTATTTGTTGTATATGTTGTATTTAAAAATAGGGGCAGAAACAAAATTGGGTATAATTATACAAATAAAACGCGAGGTAACTCGTCAATTTTCACATTTCCTTCGTCAGTTTTTTTTTTACTGTTTATTATAATGCGATTGCGGTTTCAAAGTAAGACTACCGACTTAGAAAATTGTCTAAACATTATTTGAAAGTAACGACAATCAATTGTCATTTTACGGAATTCCACTGCTGCTTTTTTCGTACTGGACATCAAATGTCAAACTTATTGCATGAATTATTGCAAAACATCAAAATCAGCAATAATTGCATGCTCTCTGCTGTAATATTTTATGCAATCAAAAATTAGCGGAATTTGTTCGTACCCATTAGACATTTCCATGCAAGTAAATATTGTTAATGGACTCGAACATGATAACAATGTTACGGAGATTTTCATGGCGAAAAGTTTTGTCGTAGCCCTCATAGTTCTAGTTTTTATTTAGAATTTTTTTTAGACTTTACTAGGGGCTTCGTTACTACTGGCCACCGTTTTCCATTTGGTCCATATATGTATATAACAAAGACGTTTCACTTCTATAATGTGTATTGGTAACACGTTATTCAAATGTATCTATTATTTCATAGAATATATCGTAAAGCATTAAATATAACGGAAATTGATAATCCTCATGTCATTACTTCAGCTTGGATGCGTTTTGAAAGATGTAATGGTACGTTAGAACAAGTAACAATATGCCAAAATGAATGTGAAACAGTTTTAAAAACGGTTGAAACACAAAAGAAACAACAAAATCGACAAGTAAAATTAGAGAAAAAATTAAAAACTTCTAAAGCAACTGCTATTACTACTATGACTAAACGAAAAGCTAATAATGATATTCTTGAAATGAGTTTGGTAGATGATTCGTCGAAATTTAAGAAACCTATTAAAAAAGTTAAAACTTCTGAAGAATTTACAAAACAATCAGATTTTCAAAATAATGGTGAAATTGATAAAAGTCTCGATCATTTGCGAATATTTTTAAGTAATTTGGATTATAAGTAAGTGTGTGCATTTTATTAATTTTGATTTTTGATATAAAATAATATGTTTCAAGTATTACCGAAGATGAAATACGAAATTCTTTACCCGAACTTCAAATAACAAATATCAATTTAATAAAAGCAGTAAATGGACGTGGAAGAGGTTTTGGTTATATTGAATTAAAAGATGAAGTATTTTAACTGAATTAAAACTTTCAAAAATTAATTCATTTCTGTTTTGTTTAGGGCGAAATAAATAAAGCAATTGAATTTGATAGAAGAATGATTGCAGGTCGTCCAGTATATATATCAAGTATTTTACGTGATAAAGAACAAAGACCGAAATTTAAATATTCTGGTAAAATTTAAAAATAAATATATATTTAAAATTACCATTTTTTTGCCCTTAGATACATTGGAACCAACAAAATTGTTCGTTAAAGGTCTTCCATTCGATTGTACAAAAGACGAATTACAGAATTTATTCAAAACTCATGGTGATATAAAAGATATTCGACTTGTTTATCATAAGTAAGTAAGAAAAACTCTATTAAACAATTAAAGTGGGCAATCGATCAAACAAAGGCAAAGTGAAATTACAGTTTTCCCAAATCAAAATCAATCTTTTGTATATTAAATCCACTCTTTTCTAAATTAGGTGAATTTTTGCAAACCAAATTCACCCAGTGTAATTTTTCTTGAGTTTTAATAATAACAAAATAAAATAAGTTTGTTGTTGAAAAATTCAAAATTTAATTTTTTGTGAGGATATTTGAAGTCACTGTTCTATGCCTATATATCACAAACTAATCATGAACTGAAAACGAACATTGCATTCGTGAAGTAAAGGCCAATCTCCACACAGCCGACATCCTATTCTGACGAGAAAAATTAGAAAAGTAGAAAGAGATGGACTTTTGCAATTTACGCTAGGATTGACAGAATAAAAACATCAGGGTCTCTCCCCACACAATTTATAATATTATGGGAAATTTAAGAATATTCCCTTCCATTTTATAGGAAAATGTAGTACGAAATTGTGTTTTCAGACTTTATCATAAGGCTTAAATTCCTATCACATCTAAAAACAAGCTATAGTGCAAAACGACGAGACTTCTATACGTATGTTCAAATCACGTTACCTTCCGAAAGCCTTTCTAAAAGAAAGCTATATGAATATGGAAATTCAGAGCCAACGTGGTCCTTAGTTAATCACAACATTTGTTGTGATATACAAACAGACAGAAATTGGATAAAAATGATTGCAAACCATTTAGAATCTTATAAAACGTGGAGATTTGCAAAATAAATTTTTTTATTTTTTATATACTTCGTATAGAAGTTAAAAATTTAACTTGCGTAGACCATAAAAATCAATTCCTCATAGAAAAACTTCCTATAAGAAAATTTGGTAGTGTGCGACGATATCGTGTATTATTATTGTGCGAGTATGCAAATGCAGATGAAAACCCATAAATCAGATGAACAAGTTCTTTTGCATTTGAGGGGAATCATCTGGCAGATGAAGAATCAGATGGGGAAATTTGATCTGCAGAAGACGACAAAATTCGTAGGATAATTGTTTCTCCCTTTCTGTTTAACTAAATTTTGCATAAGTGCATCCCATACTTTTATCAGAATAGCATGTCGGCTGTGTGGAGATTGGCCTTAAGACGAAATATATTGCCAAAAGTCATCGAAAATTAGATTAATCGACTTCGCACCTGCAATCGAAGCATTTAAATAATGTTTTATTCAAAACATAATTTCATCCAGTGACATTTTCCCCCGAGTGTTCTAGTCAACGCAAAATAAATAAACATATAGGAGAAAAATATTTCGCGAAAATAAATCAAGCAGTTTGCAGGTATTCAAACTTACTGGTCATCCGGGCAACACGTGTTAGCATTCTGAAATGTCACTATGCGATTATAGTATAACTTACATTTGCTTTATATGTGTGCGAACTGTGAACTTTGGATGTGTTTGATGTGCATTGATGTGTTTTCTTCAACATGTTATCATAATTGTTCCACGTTCATTATAAAAAATTAAACTTTTTCTCTAATTTGTTGAATGTTGAATTTTAGAAAAATACGTTCTAAATAAGAAATAAATATTAGGAACCCTTGTTTTTAAAATCTTAATTTCAATGAATTTAAATTCGAACAATTTTGGAGATTTATTTTATCTTCATTTCCTGTATTTTGATTGGCTAATCGAAAAAAAAATCGTTTAAACTCTGTAAATCGCCCGAGTAGGTTAAACTGAATTTTAACCGGGCTTCACGGGTTAAACTCGAACTGTAAAACCAAAAATATTTTTATCTCAAAGTTAAAAGTCGGTCAGAGTTTAAACGTTCACTGAAAAACGGTATATAAGAGAAAAATAGTTTTATTTATTTTAGTGCTAAATAGTAATAAAGTAAAAAAAAATTTAATTGAGAATTAATCATTAAACAAAAAAAAGTAACGAAATCTTTCATACAATTTTCTAACGGAAAAATACTGACTAGTTCAAAAGGACGTAAGCAAAATTGGTGAAAAAATTTCACGACGGTAAAAATATTTTCCTTTTCAAGACTAAATTTTTTGAAGCGGTAATCCTTTTATAAAATTTAGGGAAATTTTTCAAAAAAGGTAAGAAGAAAAGATGAAAAATGGTCATTATAATCGCAATCGGGGTTAACCTAGGAATTTAATCGGGCTACTTGTATGTTAATCTTAAATTTAAGCATTCACTGAAAAACCTGGTCATTAGTGTTATTAATTAAAATTACATTATCTAAAGTTATATTAATTAACTTGCATCACAATAACAGAAAACTTAACGGTAACGCAAACAATTGGTTTCATTTTTACTTTTCGGACAAAGCGATTGTTTTTAGGGTAAATTATTACAGTCGTGCGGAAATCTAACTCGAGCAGGGGGCGAAGCCCCTACTTTTACATAAAATTCTATCCTCCTCAGACAAATTAAATTTTTTCGACCCATAATTACAAATTTACTTTTTATGTTCGATTTATTATTTGCCTTATTCAAATAAAATATTCCGATCACGTCCCAAAACTATTATATATAATAGAGAGATATAATTATTAAATTTTACATATTTCTGATTTTTTGCATTATTTTTTAAGGCAATTTGTGAAATGAAATACTTCTATGGGGACGTTTTGCAAAAATTATGTGACGATTTTGTGTGACGAAACGTTACATTACAAAATATCTCATTATATGGACGTCCTAGATGATTAAAATTTTCAACAATATTGTGGAGGTTGTGATTAGAATTATTTTCGTTGAAGACCAAATAGTTCTATCTATCACCGTATTAGCGCTGTAGTCGATACAAATTTTAGAAATTTTGTTAAACTTTTTATGTAGAGGTCGTACACGATTGAAATGTTCAACAAAGTTATGGAGGTTTTTATGGGAATTATTTCCGTCGAAGACACAATAGTTCTATCTCCCACCACTTCGGCGCTGTATTCAATAGCAATTTTTGAATTTTGACGAAACGTCACATTACAAAATATCTCATTATATGGACGTCCTAGACGATTACAATGTTCAACAATATTGTGGAGGTTGTGATTAGAATTATTTTCGTTGAAGACCAAATAGTTCTATCTGCCACCGTATTGGCGCTGTAGTCGATACAAGTTTTTTAACTTTTTATATGGAAAAAATCATGGAACGCTAATTCTGTAACGCGGCGTGTCACATCAGTGTAAGCTGACTAACAATCGCGTCGTTTCTGTGCATAAGGCTGGCGCATACGAATATTGCATAGCGGAAAGCGGTCAGCGCATCTTACACACATTAACGGGCATTGCTTCTTACTACGGCAACAATGACTCCGGTAAGAAACGTTTGCGAGTCGACAATTCTGCTCAATCACAACACGCTGACAATGCTATCACGAGAACGCCTGTGACTATTGCCGAACGGACGCGGGCACGTAGGGCTAGGCAACAACAAGCGGAAAAAAAGCAACTCGCTGACAAGGCTTCGACGAGTACGGCTATGACTGGTGCAGATCGGATGCGGGCATGTAGGGCTAGGCAACTTGCTCAACAAGCGGAACAAATGCAGCTCGCTGACAAGGCTTCGACGAGTGCGGATATGACTGGTACAGAGAGGACGAGGGTATATAGAGCTAGGCAACTTGCACAACAAGCGGAACAATACCAACTCGCTGACAAGGGTCCGACGGGTACGGCTATGACTGGTGCAGAACGGATGCGGGCATGTAGGGCTAGGCAACTTGCTCAACAAGCGGAACAAATGCAGCTCGCTGACAAGGGTTCGACGAGTGCGGATATGATTGGTACAGGGGGGACGGTGGTATATAGAGCTAGGCAACTTGCACAACAAGCGGAACAAAACCAACTCGCTGACAAGGCTCCGGCAGGTACGGCTATGACTGGTGCAGAACGGACGCGGGCATGTAGAGCTAGGCAATTTGCTCAACAAGCGAAACAAAAGCAACTCGTTGACAAGGCTTCGACGAGTAGATCCTCGACAGATACAGCTATGACTGGTACAGAGCGGACGCGGGCATGTCAGGCTAGGCAACTTGCTCAACAAGCGGAACAAAGGCAACTCGCTGACAAGGCTTCGACGAGTACGGCTATGACTGGAGCAGAACGGATGCGAGCATGTAGGGGTAGGCAACTTGCTAAACAAGTGGAAGAAATGCAACTCGCTGACAGTGCTTTGACGAGTACGGATATGACTGGTACAGAGAGGATGAGGGTATATAGAGCTAGGCAACTTGCACAAAAAGCGGAACAAAACCAACTCGCTGACAAGGCTCCGACGGGTACGGTTATGACGGGTGCAGAACGGATGCGTGCATGTACGGCTAGGCAACTTGCTAAACAAGCGGGAGAAATGCAGCTCGCTGACAATGCTTGGACGAGTACGGATATGACTGGTACAGTGGGGACGGGGGTATATAGAGCTAGGCAACTTGCACAACAAGTTGAACAAAACCAACTCGCTGACAAGGCTCTGACAGGTACGGCTATGACTGGTGCAGAACGGACGCGGGCATGTAGAGCTAGACAATTGCTCAACAAGCGAAACAAAAGCAACTCGTTGACAAGGCTTCGCCGAGTAGGTCCTCGACAGGTACAGCTATGACTGGTACAGAGCGGACGCGGGTATTTAGGGCTAGGCAACTTGCTCAACAAGCGGAACAAAACCAACTCGCTGACAAGGCTCCGACGGGTACGGCTATGACTGGTGCAGAACGGACGCGGGCATGTAGAGCTAGGCAATTTGCTCAACAAGCGAAACAAAAGCAACTCGTTGACAAGACTTCGCCGAGTAGGTCCTCGACAGGTACAGCTATGACTGGTAGAGAGCGGACGCGGGTATTTAGGGCTAGGCAACTTGCTCAACAAGCGGAATAAATGCAACTCGCTGATAAGGCTTCGACGAGTACGGCTATGACTGGTGCAGAACGGATGCGGGCATGTAGGGCTAGCCAACTTGCCAAACAAGCGGAACAAATGCAACTCGCTGACAAACCATAAAGATAAGCTTCTATTTCACTTCTACAGTGTGGTCAAAAGCACACTTCCTTTTTTTTTTATTTTAATTAACAATTATTAAAATAGAAAGAAGGTAATTTATCTAAAAATGGTGAATTCGTGTATTTTAATAACATTATTTTAATTTATTTTCAAATGTAGAACCAATACCTTACGCTATTTTTTTACGCGAGTAAAATCAAAATTAGGTCTATTTATTATTTTTCAATTTTCAATTATTTACATATTGTTGTACTTTCTCTTTCCCATTTCGAGATCTTTGTTTTAGCCGTTCCTTATACCTGCCACAAAAATTCATCTTCCCCACCTTGGTTTAATAAGGACTTACGGTCTTTACGCAATAGAAGGAATAAAGCGTGGCACAAATACTTAATATCACGTGAAGATAGAGACTTTTCCACCTACTCTGCCTTGCTCAGTGAATTCAAAGTACTTTCTATGGAGCTGTATAATTCCCACATTGACAAGATGAGATCCAGTTTTTCCATGGACCCTCACTGCTTCTGGAAATTCATTATTAGTAAAAAGAAAACAGATATCCGAACGGATATCCGCCTTCGCTAAATTATTTGGATAGTTCATCCAATGATCCATCAATTATTGCTAATCTCTTTGCTAATTTTTTTGCGGAAGCTTTTAACGAGGACAATTTTGAAACGGATACGAAATACTTTGAGCAGTTGATGAGTACCCCAAGACTTCCCTCACTAATATTGATATTGACGTATCCTTAGTAGCTGATAATATTAACATTATTAGACGATGATTACTCACCTGGCCCTGACGGTATTCCTGCCATCATCTTAAAAAAAATGCAGTAACATCCTTGTACATTCTCTTTCGGCTCTTTTCCAGAAATCTTTCGAGACGGGAATATTTCCTAAGCTCTGGAAAGTCTCTTATATTATTCCGACCCACAAGAAAGGCAGTAGAGGTGATATTGGAAATTACAGACCAATTGCTAAATTATCTTGCATTCCAAAAGTGTTTGAATGCATCATTCAGCAGTTTGTGTGCTTTGGTTGTAAACCTTTTATTTCCGGGAATCAACACGGTTTTTTGAAGGGTAGGTCTACAATCACTAGCTTTTTGAACTCGTCTCTTTTTCGACGTGCTCCATGGAAAGTGGTAATAATGTTGATTGTATGACTACAGGAGTGGATTCTTGTATTTCGATCAGACTGAATTTTCGATTCGATTTAATATTCGATCTGAATTTTTTTTGGCATCGGCTAACATGATCGTTATTAGTGTGGCTGTTGAGAATACCAGGCAAATGATATAAATTTTCAAATTGCCCGATGAAATTTTATGAAATTTGACAGCTGATAGTTGTTTTTTGAAAAAATTAATTTAAAATTTTTGTGTTTTAGATTTGTTTTTAGTTTTGAAATTTTTTTTTTATTTAATAATAAATATTGAAATTGTTGGTCTCAATGAAACAAAATATCTTTGTTTTCGGTCCTAAATTTATACGGTGGCGTTTTTTTTATTTTGTTATAATGATAATTTTCACTTCGCTCTTAGAGCATTTTATTTGGTTGTAATTTCATGAAAATCTTGATAATTTTTTTAAATTCAATACTTTCAAGTTAACTTTTGCAAGCTTGAGGATTTTTTTGGATGAACTCAAGTGAAAAAAAAAAAAATTTTAAAAATATTTTATTTTCTTTTTTTGTGAAAACTACAACTATTTAGTAAAAGTTTAAGGAAATAATTGTCAAATTACTTGTACTTGAGTTTTTTGCATTAAAAAAACTAAAAATATGATGATAAACATAAAAAAACATGTTTTCGACAACTCAACACTAATCAAATGAATTTTATACGATCACAGTGTAAAATGTTTTCGATCCGGTCTTAGCCGATACCAAATTGGTTGGTCGAATCGTATATACGATGAAATTGCTTCAAATCGAAATACAAGATTCCACTCCAGACTTCAGCAAAGCGTTTGATAAATTGTCTCATCAAGTGATTTTGTTTAAGCTTAGTGCCCTTGGTTTCGCGGGTTTCCAGGGAAGGAGTTATCAAGTACTTTTTCGTTCTTCCAAATCTGAGCTTTATACTGCAACATCTGGCGTCCCTCAAGGCAGCCATTTGGGACCAATTTTGTTCGTTCTTACAATTAATGATATGTCCTCCGTAATTAAGTACTCTAAAATTTCTAACTGCGGATGATATGACGATCTATAAAGAAATAAGTAACTTAAATGACCCTCTGTATCTCCAGGGCGATTTAGATAATTTTGTAATCTGGTGTTGTAAAAATAATTTGACGCTCAACAGCGACAAATGTGAGGTTATCATATTCTCCAGAAAACGTGAAAATTGTCCATGTATATATAATATTGGCGATGCGCCTCTACGTAGAGTGAATAGCATTAGAAATTTGGGAGTGATTTGTGACAGTGAACTTAACTTCAAGCTACTTATTAACTCACTCGTTCATAGAGCTAACTCCACATTAGGCTTTATTAAAAGATGGTCTAAGGAGTTCTCGGATCCTCATATAACTAAAGCACTTTTCATTACCTTGGTTAGACCTATTTTGGAATATGCCAGTCAAGTCTCCCTACCATAAAAGTCTAATTAATAGATTGGAGTCTGTACAACGTAAATTCGTACGTTTTGCATTAAAAGATCTTCCTTGGAATGACTTTCCAATTACACCCGTACTGTGATAGGTTAAAACTGATTGACCTGCAATCCTTAGAAAAGCGTCGTCAGGTGGCTGATATTGTTTTTGTCCATTAAATTTTCAATGGCGGTATTGATGCTCCTATACTATTAGAAAGGATGCCGCTAAATATAAATGTACGTTCCTTAAGATCAGTTGTTGACCAAATATCCAATAATTAATGTTGCAGTGGACTGTATAAAAAACTGATGAAACAACTCTATGTTTTAGTAAAATATGTATTTATTTAATTTCCTTTATAATTTCAGAGTGAACCCTTTCGTGTGAAGAAACATTGAGAACTCTAATTTTATATATTTTGTTTTTTTTACAATCATAAAACAGACTACTTAATTATAATTTTTAATCTATACATTATTTTCAACAAGTATTTGATATGCAATTTGGGTGTGTTCACGATTTCAATAATTTTAAATTTGTTCATTCAACATCAGTTGACTTATTTAAAGTTTTGTACCACAGAACGGATTACGGGAAAAACGAACCAATTTCTCGAATGCTACGTGCAGTTAATATAAATGCTTTTAGTTTCGATTTCTGCTTTAGTAAAATCAATTTAACCTTTATGTCAACGGCAACATACCTGGGTATGTTTTGCGTTTTCAAAACGCTGTAGCTCTGAACTGGATAATCGGATCGACTTGAAATTTCGTAATATCCTAGCCAAAACTGTTTTACGCAATAGTCCCAATTTGGTTAGGATTGGATCCGTTTGGAATATAAAGCCCATTTACAAAGTTGCACCCTTACGGCAACAGCATACATACCTGGGTATGTATAGTAAAACGAAATGAAAATATATGAAAAAAATACTTATGGTATAAAAATTATTATAAATTATAAAATATTTATGAACAAAATATTAAAAAAACTACGAAAAAATTTAAAATTATTGAAATTCAAATACATCTATCGCATTGCGGCAAGTCTTTGGAATGCTCTGCGCACACTGGTTTGTTGCATAATGTGCATGCTTTACGAGTAGGGCGTCGTTTCTAGCAGGTGTAGCAATTCCCCTTTACTTTTAGGCGGCCCGTACTATCACATTCCTCCGCTTCATATACTCCAGCATCCACAACTCCGATGAGCCCACCTTTCATGGCTTCGATGGCGTTGCGCGTTGAAAAAACTGGATATTCTGCTGTTATTCGCCCTTGTCTCCATTTCTGGCTTGCATAGTTGCTCGCTTAGCTGATGGAGAAACATCTTACTGCGGCTTGTAGATGCCTTCAGGTGAATGTTGTTGTCAACGTATATTACGTATGCAGCAAACGCAGCAACGTCCACAATATTATAAAAGAAAGCCAAAGGCCATCTATTTGTGCGCCGCTTGGTACTAAATTCGGACAAGCACTTGTCCATGTTATCAACGCCACCTTTGGTTTTCTTGTAGTCCAATATAAGCAATGGCTTCTTCTTAGGACCGGCCGTTTCTGTTGTATAATGAGTAGTGGACAACATTACAACTGCCTTGTTTTCCTTGGGCACGTACGAGCACATCGTAACGTGATTATAGAACCCACATTGATGATTCAGCCTCACGTCGTTTGGGGTTGGCAAGTTCTGCTGGCACGAATGTACGCCTTTTGTTGCAAGTACCCAATATAGATAAATTGTTGTCTATTATCAAAGATTTTGCCAAGTTGTAGCTAGTGTAGAAGTTTTCACATACAATATTTCTTCCACTTCCACTAAACAGGTTGACACATAAATCCTTTATTACTCTTTCGCCAACGTTTCTTTCACGTTCACCAGACGGTGCCATTCGTGTATAGATTTGTCCCTGCATTGAAAAATTAAATTAAATTTAGTTATTTAGATTTTCAACAATTTTCAACAATATTGATTGTACCTGGAATGGATAGGACGAAATGGAGTCGCACACCCACCACACTTTTATCCCATCTTTGGCAGGTTTTGATGGTATGTATTGCGTGAAGCTAGTTCCATCAGGATAAGCATACAGTTGTTCATCTACGGTGACGTTGGCTCCTGCCACGTAATATCTACGAAGACAGCTGTTTAGCATCAAAAAAACGTCCGATATTACTGCTGCTTTGTCAGTTTGTTTACGTTGCTGGCGTGTGTTTCTGGCAGTAAAACATTCGCCAGTTTCAATTGGTGCATCTTCAAGCTCTTCATCAGAATCACTGTCGTCCTCTGGGTCATATTCTGGTAACGTGGGTTCTTCAACGTCTGAGTCATCACCACCTATATCACCTACACATTCACCTAAAGCCTCGTCTCCAACTATTGAATCGTGGTCACTTATTTCTTCTTGGCTCTCTTCAAACGTTTGACAAAAAAATGCTGGTTGTTCTTCGTACGAAAGTGCGCTTAGTTGTCGTGGAGTAAGCCATTCACCATCTGCCATTTCACCTTTATTATTACTTTCCCGATAAACGAATGTTTATAGGAAAGTACTATAATCGTGCGAAAACCTAACTTTTGATCTAGAAGGGCTAGGAAGATGAAAATAAGTGCAAAATCCGTTTCGTCAAAAATAATTAGCCCCATGTCCGTCCGTCCGTCCGTCCGTCCGCTTTTTTAAATCGTTAATAAAATCTGAATGGATGGTCCGATTTCCATGAAACTTTCACCAT
Organism: Xylophagus ater; assembly: GCA_963422695.1. Classification (NCBI taxonomy): domain Eukaryota; kingdom Metazoa; phylum Arthropoda; class Insecta; order Diptera; family Xylophagidae; genus Xylophagus; species Xylophagus ater. The sequence continues at coordinate 33,404,309 of OY730479.1, forward strand.
TTTGGTGTGGCATCAAATGCCAGATGGTGTTAGATTTTGGGCGAAATTAATATATGGCAACACTATTTGGTAACGATTTTTTTGTCTAAAAACGACAAAATTTTGTCCGCACGGTTCAGACTAAACTGTTGAGCCAATTTCGATAAAATTTACACAGTTCATGTATTTGATCCTAACTTAGATCTGATTAGTTTTTGGGCCATATTCGACTATGGCAACACTGTCTAAAAATACATTTTGTCCAAATATAGTCTATTTTTGCACTTGTTGTAAAACCGAAACTGCTCGTCCAATTTTGATGACATTTGCACGGTTTGTGTACTATATTCGAAATCAGAACATATTAACTTTTCAGCGGAATTTACACCTGGCAACACTAATGCGCAAAACTTTTTTAAAAAAATGTTGTGGCGAAAATATAGAAACTTCCCTAATTCGGTTAATAATAGTCGGATTTTAATGAAACTTCGAATGTACGTTTGGAATGGATGAGCTGAAAAAATAAAATATGTCTCCCCGCGGTGGGGGGTTGTGGTGGGCTGAAAAAGAAAAACTTCAATAATTCACTCAATAATAGGCAGATTTTCTTTAAACTTGGTGTGTACATTCTGGATAGGGCAAGTGAAAAGATAGAATGCGTCTCCCCTCGGTGGGGGTTGCGGGAGAATGATATAAAGAAACCTTAATAATTCGGTCAATAACCGGCGGATTTTAATGAAACTTGGAATGTACATTTAGGATGAGCAAACTGAAAAGATAAAATGTCTCCCCTCGATGGGGGGTTGTGGGGGCCTGAAATAGAAAAACTTGAAGAATTCACACAATAATGGGCGAATTTTCTTTAAGCTTAGTGTAACATTTTGGATAGGCCAACTGAAAAGATAGAATGCGACTCCCCTCTGTGGGGGTTACGGGAATGCAAAATAAAAAACCCTAATAATTCGGCCAATACTAGTCACATTTTCATGAAACTTGGAATGTACATTTATAATAGGAGAACTGAAATGAATATTTGATGACATTATCGGGAAAGTTCCATAGTGGTCCGGCCGATATAGAGAAAATGTGAATTCACTACTATGGTTTGCTTTGCTCATTTTTTTTTTTTTATTTCCACAAAATAAACAGAAACATATTTTCACTTCGAATCACAAATGTAAACTAAATTTGCTGACGAAACTACAAAGAATGAAATTTCTGCATCAATTCTTCCCGGAATTGTAATTAGTTGAAACCAATTCAAAAAAAAAGAAAAAGGCTTCCTGTTGTGTAGACGTGTTGTGTTTAGTGCCTTCATTTTATTTTCGTTTACTGTGTTTTAAGTGACTTAGTTTTTTGTGTTTAACACCCATTTATTATTAAACAATTAATTCTAAATTGGTTTATTGAATTACAGGTAACTGTTTCCTAATACACTAATTTATTATCGCATTAGGTTTCTAACATTTAAATTTAAAAAATAAATTTATTGTTCAATAGGTACTAACACATACTAATCATTTATTAAAATTAACATTAACATTTTATTTTTATTTTTTTTATTCCCGTTTATTGCAAAGCTATAATTTTTTGTTTTGTTTGTCTGATTTTTATTATTTTTTTTTTTAAAGGGGTCCCGTTAATTGTTTCTCTGAAAAGTAAGGCTTTTTTTTCTTTTTTTGAAAAAAAAGATTACAGAAGTTTTATTATTTCATTTGTTTCGGTATTTAGTATAAACTTCATTTATACTAAGGGCCTATTCTCGGACATCCATTTTTGCTGCATTTTCTTTTCTTTTTGTTTGTTCTGGGTATTTTTGAAAGAATCAATAGTTCACCATGGCAACAATTGTATGCTCCTTTTGTCATGTTACAATCGGCGTTGCTGCATCGATCGCTTGCGATGGAGTGTGTGACCGCTCATTTCATCGATCTTGCATAAGGTTGCCTTTAGAGAGCAATTGCTTTACATGTTCAGAATGCTGTGACATTAAACCCTGTCACATTCTGAAATTTTTGAAGTTCGCTTCACCTAATATTGACTTAGTGAAAATAGTCCACGATTCTTTAAGTGTGGATTTGTCTTTCACAGCAAATAAAGTTAAAGCTATTGATGAGAAATTATCCAACATTGGGGAAAGTATTGACGACTTGCGCACTCGTATTGACGATATTGATAAACTCTCTTCTACTTGCCAAATGATACAACACGACCTTTCCAAAGTAATGAAGAAGTCGATACAGTTTGAATCTAAATTAAATACCCTTCTCTGAATTTATGTGTACTCCTAATTCGTCACCGCCTGTTGCTTGTGACGAGTCCGTATCTCGCATGAGACTTTTAGTCGATAGGTTGGATCCATAATATCATCAAACACTGCTGCCTTTACTAATTTGAAAAATCTAATTTCCAAATTAGATTTAACTAATAGTAAGAATAATTATAGGCATGTTACCGTCACTGATGTTTCTACCTCTAGGGACCTTGCCCCCAAAGCCACCCAATGTGAACCGTTAATTATTTCTCCTAATATTGAGGATAATGTCAATAATGGTTGTACTGGTGGTAGCGATAGAGATAATAATATTATTAATAATAGTAAAAAAATAAAAAAAAATAGGAAAAGAAATAATAACAATAATATAAGTAGTAATGTTATCGCAAAAAAACTGTGATACTAATGGGAATAATGACAATAGCCCGAATACCCATATTCCCAATTCAAATATTACAAATAAGAAGGAAACAAATAGCAAAAATATTAAAATCAGCACCAATAATAATGAAATTAAAGGATATAGCACTAATAATAAAATTCTCATTGACACTAATACCAATGGTAGTACTAAAAAGACTATCAGCCGTTCCACTACTGCTGCCCTTGATACACCCATTCTTCTTCACATCGTACCCCCTCCAAAATCTATCTTTGTTTCCCGTTTCCTTCCGTCAACAACATCTACGGATATACTAAATTATTTAAAGTCTTTGCTACCTAATTATCTTACGAGCATAAATGCTGGGACTGTTAAAATTAGTAAACTTAACAGTAATGTCTCATCCTTTAAACTCCTGGTACCCGATAATGTGTTCTTTCAGGTAATTTCGCCATCCTTTTGGCCCGACAAAACTCTCGTCAAAGAGTTTATTCATAGAGAACATTCTAGTCGTCGACCTTTCTCTGTTGGTGCGCAAACCAAAAAGAATCTAACAAAAAGTCCAATAAATTCAAAAAATTAAAACGCTTGTCCCTTTACTATCAAAACGTAAGAGGACTGCGCTCTAAATTGAGCAAAGTTTTTCTAATTGCACAAGCACTTTCTTACGACATTTTTGCATTGACGGAGACGTGGTTAAATCCTAGTTTTAATGACAACGAGATTTTCACCTCGGATTTTCAAATATTTCGCAAAGATAGGTACACTAGTGCTGAGCAGCATAGTCGCTTCGGGGGTGGTGTACTTATTGCAGTTCGATCTGTGTTGGACTGTTCGTGTTTTGTCATTCCGAACACTGAATTGTTAGAATTGGTAAGTGTTAAAATCCTTCTACACCGTGAAACCATTTATATTTTAAATTGTTATTTGTCACCTTCTTGTGCAATTGAACACTACAAACTATTGGTCGCTGCTGTTGATTTCATTACTGACTCCACGCGTCCCAATGATACCCTAATCATTTTAGGCGATTTCAACCTACCCCAATTGACATGGGCGCAGTCGGATGATGATGTTCACTATATTGCTTCCAATATTTCTTCGTTGCAAGAATCGCTTATTATTGATAGCTTTACAGCATGTGACTTACAGCAGATTAGCGGTATTAAAAATAGTTTGGATAGATTATTGGACTTGGTCTTCTGTTCCAACTCTGGCAACTGCTTGGTCAAACCAGCCGATGCTAGTTTTTCTGTCATTGATCCTTACCATCCGCCATTGGAATTATTATTTGCCAGTGACATGACTAATGACAAGGTATGTTCTGACGAAGTCTGTAAGTTTAACTTCCGTAAGTCTGATTTCAACTTACTAAACTCTTTGCTTCATGGCATTGGCTTTAATGATATTATTAATGACAATGACAATGTTGCCATTTCGAAGTTTTATTCCGCGTTATTTGGGTGTTTCGTTTTATCAGTACCATATTGTACACAAAAAAATCTTACTTCATCTCCTCCTTGGTATACCAATAAACTCAGAGGTTTGCGGAATCAGCGGATTAAAGCATGGCTGAAGTATCTGAATTCTAGTGATGTTTCCGATCATAGCGAATATTTATCTTTCCTGAAAGAATTCCAATGTTTACTGGAAATAGAGTATAACTCTTATTTATCTAGAATGCATGATACTCTACTCGTAGATCCTAAACAGTTCTGGAAATTTGTTAATTGCAAACGTAAAACTGATGGGTATGCTTTTACTATGAAGTATTTGGATAACTCGGCAAATGACGCCCGAACAATTTCCAATCTGTTCGCCTCATTTTTTGGACAAGCTGTTTCTGGCAGCAATTTTTTACCAATTGATGACTACTTTAGTTATCTAGGTGATTATCCGAGTACCACCCTTAATTCAATAAGTATTGATGCCGAGAGTGTTGTTGATCAGATCCAATTGCTAAAGGATGACTACCTCGGGTCCTGATGGTTTGACTGCTATAGTTTTAAAGAAGTGTTGCCTTACTTTGTCGCTGCCGCTTGCTACCCTTTTTCAAAAATCATTGACCTCGGGTGTATTTCCTAATGCCTGGAAAGATTCTTTTATTATCCCGGTTCACAAAAAAGGTTCTAAAGCTGACATTTGTAATTACAAGCCCATCGCCAAGTTATCTTGCACGCCTAAACTGTTTGAAAGTATTGTCTATAAATCATTTTACTTTCACTGCAAACCATTTATATCCCCAAAACAATATGGATTTCTTAAAGCCAAGTCAACGACTACTAATCTGACTGAGTTTGCCTCTACCGCCATCAACTCGATGAAGCGAAGCAAACAGTTGGATGTAATCGCTACTGATTTCAGTCAAGCTTTCTACAAGTTGTCTCACAGTATTATTTTACTAAAATTACGACTTCTTGGTTTTCCGCCCCTTTCTATAAAGTGGATAAATTCCTACCTTTCTGGTAGACGCTATCGGGTTCTTTTCCGTTCTATCGAGTCTGATCCTTTTATTGCCCATTCTGGAGTCCCTCAAGGTAGTCATTTAGGACCTATCTTATTCATCATCTCTGTTAATGATATTACGTCTATTATCAAGCATTCGGAGATTACAATTTACGCTGACGACATGAAAATTTCTAAAGTAATCTCGTCTTTACAGGATTCTTACTTGCTTCAGGCTGATCTTGATAAATTTACTCTTTGGTGTACAAATAATGACTTGTCACTTAATATTAACAAGTGTGAAACAATAGCATTTACGCGGAAACGTAGCAAAGTCTTATTTGATTACACTTTATTGGGAAACTATTTCGAGAGTTGATTTTATTAGAGATTTAGGTGTCATGTATGATAGTGAGCTTAATTTTCGTTGTCATATTGACACAATTATCAACAAAGCTTCATCAATGCTGGGGTTTATAAAACTTTGGTCTAAAGAGTTCTCTGACCCATATATTACTAAATCTCTATACATTACCTTCGTTAGACCGGTGCTTGAATACGCCAGTCAAGTTTGGTCCCCGCATCACAAAGTACACATTGAGAGAATTGAAGTTATTCAGCGTAGATTTGTTCGCTTTGCTCTTAGAGGTCTTCCTTGGAGCAATGCTATCATTCTCCCTCCTTACCGTGATCGTTTAAAGCTGATTAATCTTCAGACTTTGCAGAAACGGCGCGAAGTTGCTGACATAGTCTTCATTCATCAAATTCTTGTTGGTGCCATTGAGTCTTCGAGTCTTCTCGAACGCATACAATTTAAAGTTAACGCACACTCACTAAGAAGTGTAAGCCTATTCATGATCACTTTGACTTCTCGCTAAGAATTAATATAGAAATCTGAAGCAACTTATCAGATTTACATTAGTTGTAATGTTTCCATTGCTAAGGAGAAACTGAAGAGTCTGTTGATCACTGACTCTGCTGTATTATCGGATATGTAACCTCTCCGGTTAACCTCTTTGTGTTCTATTGGTTGTTGCCCACATTTGTTTTTATTAGCAGAGTGAGACTAACTTAATAATAATTAGTTATATGTATTATTTTATTTTGTGTCGGTGAATGGGTGGTTGATTTATGGCGGTGGGTTTAAGGTGGCGGTCGGTGATGGTATTTTTTTTTCTTTCCATTAATTTATCTCTCTGCCGCACTAATATTACCCATACCCCTCCTCCCTTCCCGACACTAATGATGAGATGATAGCATATACATTCGACTTATCGTTTATTCGATATTATTATGAATGATATTGCTAGCTTGTAATAAGCAAACTGAAGTGTTAAAAACTCGAGATATAAAAAATTTCTTGGAAATGTGCATTATGGTTAGGGTTTCTCATTATTCGGTATTTTCGGATTCGACGAATCCGAAGGATTCAGAAAGAGAAGCCCTAATTATGGTAATGGAATAAAAACTTTTTCTAAAGATTACCTCAATAAAAATATATCATTAATAATGTTTCTAAAATTTTTGTAGTAAAACAATATAAATTTTAAACCAAATTTATTTTTGAATGAAATATACTAATTGTATACATTTTATTGCTATTAAAAGGCCCCAAATTTATTCTTTTCCAAAAAAAAATTTTTTGGGAAAAATTTCTCGCGATTATATACATTTCGTTTCAATATGGCGAAAATAAGTCTGAAAAAATGACTTCCCCAAAAATTTTGCTGTTGGTGTTGCTTTCGTTTAATGTGTTTCAAAAAGCAGCATTCACGACGTTCGCTGTTGCTGTTGCTGTTGCTGCTTCAATCTAATTCAGGGGTATGCCTACATACAACCAACGAACTAACCAAACATCAGTTATGCTAATTACAATTTATAAAGATTGTTGAGTATGCGCTCAAGTTTATTCAAAATAGTTACAGTATCGACAATATATCATTGTTAAACTGAATTTACATAGCCTAAGAGAAAATCGGAATACAAATGGAAATCTTGAAGCGTTTCATAATATGAAATCTTAGACTCGCGCTAATGTGTGTCGGTTAGTAAATAAGATTCTTCTGAGTACCCGAGTGCAAATCCATTTCGAGTAAGTTTCTTTTTTTTCATTATTTTCTATTATTCTATTTTTAATTTCTATACGAAGTATATAAGTTACTGGAATCATGATGGTTCTAAATCGTTGGCAGTCATTTTTATCGAATGTCTGCCTGTCGTCTGTCTGTACGTCCGACTGTCGTATGCAAGATTGCGGCCGTATTTTTGAAGGAATTTCCATTAAATTTGGTAAGAGCGGGTTTTTCCTTTTGAGAACCATTCTATCAGAAGTTGGGTTTGATCGGACTAAAACTTCGGCTAGCCGCCAAACAAAAGTTCGATTTTTCGTGTTTTACATGGTATTGTAACGTTATTTATGGACCGATTTCAATGAAATTTGGCATGAGACACTTGTTCAATGAAAGAACAGTTGTTTCCAAAAATCAATTGAATCCGATTACAACTTCGGGTAGCTGCCGAACAAAATTCAGATTTTTTCAAACTTTGCTTACCTATTTTTCTCATAATTTGCACTTAGGTTAATTCACAAACGTATTACCAGATTTTTAGAAGGTAACGTGATTTGAACATACGTATAGAAGTTTCAATAGTGGTTTTGCACTATAGCTTGTTCTATTATCTATATAAATAAAATCGTAAATGTTCGTTTGTTCCTAACCGGTAATCTCCGAAACTTCATGATCTTGACTTGAAATTTTTTAATAGAACATTCCTTAGGAACACGAGCTGGTTCTTACATACTTTTTATTTACCTATGTTACACCTGAGAGTTTTAAAAACACAATTAAAAAAATTCATCACTAACCATAGCCACAAGCATCTAATAATTCACAGCCTTCCTTCGTGATTACTCTTACTCATACGCGCATACATCAATAAAGTACATATAATACAGAATTTAAGCATAGATTGTAGAAAATAAAGATGGATGTACTCAATGGAATAGCAAATGAGATGATTGCCACACGTACATACACTAATCTGGCTGTATAACAAAATCAGTTCAAACGAAATCGATGATGTGATATGCACTGAAATACCCGATACCGACGTCGATTAAGGATTTGCATGAAGTTGTGATGAAATATATGATACATGGACCTTGCGGTACACTGAATCCAAAGTCACCATACATGATAGACATAAAATGCTCGATATTGTTGAGCATTAGTATCCAACACAATTACAGGAAATGATGGATGGCGGTAAATTAGCAACCCCTGGCATATTCGACGAAACTACAATAGGCAAACTGTACACCTTGCATCCCAATCAAGATGAATGCTTCTTTCTTCGCACGCTGTTGATAAATGTGCCCGGTCCAATGTCTTTCCAATAATTGAGAATTGTGAACGGTATTATAAATGCCACTTTCCGTAGGGCATGTAAAGCTCTGAATTTATTGGAGAACGGCCGACACTGAGATGTATGCATTACTTACGTTGTTGCACGCGTAAGTCACATCCAAATCAAATTTGTGCATTGTCTGCAATCATATTGACCGCCTGCTCTCCTTCATCTGCAACAGAGTTATGGGAGAAATTTAAAACCCATATGGCTGAAGATATTTTCCTTCGCATACGAAAGGAAAATTCAAATATGAACATGGATTTCACGGCAGAAATCTACAAATAAATGTTGATCATGATTGAAGATTTGTGCTGAGAAATCGCGAGCAAAGCTCAATCAATTTTGAATGTCATCACCAAATCGATCTGCTGCTGCTTCGTTCGATGTAGAGTTGCGTCGTGAACAAAATTACAACACGGGTGATCCGTATGTGCAATCAAATATCCCTAAGCAAACGTTTGAGCAAAAACGCATTTAGGATTAAATAATGCAAACTGTCAATAACGGGGTTGGAAAAATCTTTTTCTTAGATGCACCAACTGGTAAAATGTTCCTAATCAGGTTGATTTGCTAAGAACTGCTCATTCCGTTTTGAAATTACCATATGCAATTCATTGAAACTCCCACATGCAACATTTCAAGCGTCCGGCACGGGAAAAGTGTTTTAGAAATAAAAATCTATTATTTGGGATGAACGCACAATGGCGCACAAAAAATCGCTGGAAGCTCTTGATCTATCATTGCAAGATTTGCGTGGAAACATCAGACCATTTGGGAAAGCATTTATATTGTTTGCAGGAGATTTCAGGCAAACAGTAACTGTGATTCCTCGATCGACATCAGCGGATGAAATAAATGCCTGCCTAAAATACTCTACTTTGTGACCACACGTAAATACGTATAAATTAACTACAAATATGCGTCTCTAGATGCAAAACGGCCGATTAGCTGAGATATTCTCACAACAATTGCTGGAAATTGGGTTGGGTTGGTCTGACTTCAGGACGAATTTCATTGCCTCATGACGCAATTTAGTGACGTCAAAAGAACAATTGTTTGAAAAAGTATTTCCAAACCAATTACAAAAATCATCATTGGGTGAAAAGACGTCTACGAACTTAACAATATTATTCAGTCTAACATTCAAAGCGAGGTAGTCGCATACAAGTCAGTCGACGCTGTTGTGGAAGCAGATGAAGCGGTCAATTATCCACCCGAATTTTTCAATTCACTCGATCTGCCACTGCAAAGCTTTCAAAGGTGAATATGTTCTCATTCCTCGCATTCATATGATTCCAACGGAAATGCCATTTCAATTTAAGAGATTGCAATTCCCAATTCGATTGGCGTTTGCAATCACCATAAACAAAGCTCAGGGCCAATCTTTAGAATTGTGCGATTTAGATCTAGACACGGATTACTTCTCACATAGACAATTATATGTTGCGTCTTCTAGAGTCGGCATAGTCTGCATAGAAAATGGAACAACAAAAAATATTGTATACCCACAAACATTGTGAAATTAAACATATTAGAAACGTGCGCTTTCTCTTTTCCATTTAACCAGATTGAGTTATAAAACAATAAGTAGTTCACAATTCTATAAAATTGCATATTTGACAATATTTACTAAAAATATTGTTATGAAATTCTAAGTTGATATAAATCATTGATTTCGAATTATATCATAAAATATTTGTTAATTATGCTTAATTAAAATTAGAACACTGAATCAATTCGATTGTTGATTCGTTTTAAATTATGTTACACGTGTGTGGAACAGATATTATGGAAGGAAATTGGAAATCGTTTCATTTCATGCAAAAAATCCAAATTTTGTTCGGCAGTTACCCGAAGTTGTAATCGAATTCAATTGATTTTCGGACACAATTCATAAAAAAAATATCCTGTTATTAAAAAGCACAAAATACGAACTTTTACCCGAAATTTTAGTTCGATCGAACGCAACTTTCGATGGAACGATTCTCATCTGGAAAAAATGCTCCTACCAAAGCAACAAACACAACCTATTTATAGGGTGTGCAATATACAATAAATGAAAAAAAATATATATCCGTCCCAGAATTAACAAACGGACGATGCTAAAAAATAACTGCGCAGCACACATTTTTGTATTTAACAGTTTTTATTTTTGAAAATCTGGTATGGTACCATAAAAGTGAAATAGTTAAAAAAAAAAAAAAGTATCATGTAAATTGAGAGATAGATGTACTAAGATTGCTCAATAATTTATTTATTTTTTCTTTTTTTTTTTCATTTCTTACAGAAGTGGTAAACCAAAAGGAATCGCTTATGTTGAATACGTAAAAGAATCAGATGCTTCTCATGCAGTATTAAAACTAGATCAACACGATATGAGAGGATTTCAGGTAAGTGCCTAATAGTGAATTAGCTTTAAAGTGATTTCCAAAAGTAATAAAATCAAAGAAATTGTTTCCGAGTATTTTATATAAAAACAAATGACCGCATTTTTGGGGAACTCTTAACTACCTATATATGAGCCGTTTATTTTGAAAGTGGGGCAAGTCCATTTTTGGAAAAAATAAAGATAATGATAACAATAGATAAAACTTAATATAATATTTTCATCTGTAAACAATCTATAATCAAAATAAATCAGATTCCCTAATATTTGAGCGATAAAAGTTTTGGTGATTAACGATAAAAAGTAATTAATTTGAAACTGGTGCAAGTCTATCAATGGATGAAATTATTTTTACGCGGAGTTAGCTCCTGTAAATTTTAGTAATACTGACAATACTGTGAAAAACTACAAATTGTATAATATTAGGGTATTTCCCGTTCAATTCAAATGATGTACATACAGGAGTGAAATAGTCATACATTAACTGTAATGTAAGAGAGGATATGATGTAGGTTTGTCTAGGTATCATTTATGTCGTTTTCATGGCGACTTCAAAATTGACTTGAGATCCACTTGAAGCTCAATCCGGGTTTTTTAGCTTTACCAGATTGAAAGATTGACTTGAAATTGACAGACGCTTGCAAACAAATTTCTACTTTTTAGGTCGTGTTTGGTCTCTGTTCATACTCTATTTTCAAGTCGATCTGGGTTTACGATTTTTGGATTGAGGTCGACTGAAGTAGATCATGTAAACGCCATAATTGCCGATTTCCAATAACAGCTTGCAAATAAGTTCTAGTTCAGTTTCTAATAAATATTCAACAGAGCCGATACGGTTCTTGTTTTAGTCTCGGTGCACAAAACCCCTTAACATTTTCCCTCTTATTTGAAGATTAATTGCAATTAAAAAAAATATGGATCAGAGTGATTCCCACGAAAATTATAGCTCTAATGCATCTGAAATTGAAGCTGCTAGGTAAAAAAATAAAATTGGTCTTAATGTGAATGAAAATTGTCCATTCACAATGTCCAGTGACAATGAACTAGATATCATTGATCAAACATTTGTATTGCCAGGACATTCATTCTTGCCAAAAGATCGCGACTTTGGAGTGGTAAAAATGGCAATCTGGAAAACCAATTCCTAGTATACCCCCCAGGATTACTATAAAGTAATACTAAATTGTCATAAACATAATAAATTTTTAGTACATGAAATTAAACGCGAAAAAATTTTTTCTAGCCAACCTAAAAAGAAAGAAAAATATCGAGAAACTGTGAATTGGTTAACTACAAGTATATGCTGGGTCAGATTTACAAGGAATGCACCATATATGTACAATGTTATATAAAACTTCGATGGAACGATATACTGAATATAAAATTCTCGATTTATTACCACAGCGAGGAAAAGCAAGTAATTTCGGAAATGTAAAATTACCTTCTTTGTATGAAAAAATTATTTAAAATGGTAAATCTTCTATCTTCTATATAATTAAAATCGTATCTGTACGTTTGTACAAAATCGCTAATCTCCGAAAGTTCTTCACCGATTGCTTTGAAATTTTTACACAATATCCTATGTGAATATGAGCGGGTTTATATATACTTTTTATATACCTATATCACACCTGTGACAAGTAAAAAAAAGTTTTTTATAATGCATCACTAACACTATGATACAAGCATCATGTAATTCATGCATTTCCATCAAGAGTATCCATGTATACACTATAGTATATCGTGATTACTCAACGCACATAAATCAATAAAGCATCAAGCATCAGGTGATGTCGTCCTCACACAGAATAATAACGACACACGCTAGTAGGGGAAATTGAAGCACACACTTGCATTCTTAGAGTAGAATATATGGATGGGCTCTTTGCTGTTTTGGAATCCTCTTGCATTTCTATTGCTTATGTATGCGGCGTAGTGGCGGCGGTAAACATATGAATTCGGAGGGGCGACACTGTAAATAGGTTGAATGCTCATGTACTCTGGAACATCTGAATTGCAAAAAAATGTCTGCGTTATTTATTCCAAAACTCAAGTTTCTCTTAAGCATAAAAAATTTAATTATTAAATAATAGTTATAAATATGTATGTGCCTATATAATTTTTCCTGCGTAAACCATTAGCCGAAACCCATTTCATACGTAGAGCCTCATTTTTGGAAACCTTAAAACGAAAAAAAGGTATTTAAAACTGACAATGCTGAATTTTCAAAAACTTCGATGAATTTTAAGAATTGCTCACATTTAACCAAAAAAATTACTGATTTCGTTTTAGTTTACATAAAAAGAAAGTGGAATTTCGCGCTTGGATTTACGATTCAAACTTGATTCAAAAAAACAAATTTTTTACTAAATTATAAATTAACATAATTTCTGTTTGATTAATTATAATTAAATAAATACTATAAGAACTTTTTTTGTACAGCAATAATGAAAACTCGCCCATTTTACAAGGTGCGTTCCAAAGTAAACTTTTTGAATCTAGCGCCCCTAGTGGCGCCGCCTATATGTCGACTGGTGCATTAGAATCTGCTATCCTTTATCGACTTCCTGTGAGAATTTCATGACATTTCATCTATTGAAAGTGAAGTTATTGCGTTTTAAGTGTCAGTATGTTTGTGTCATCGGTGCGAAAATGAGCTTCGAACAAAGAGCCAACATTAAATTTTGTTTTAAAATTGGTAAAACTTTTACCGGAACGTTTCAATTGATGAAACAAGTTTATGGCGATGATTGCCTATCCCGTAGCAGAGTGCACGAGTGGTTTCAACGTTTTCAAAGTGGTCGTGAGGACATAAATGACGATCAACATGTGGGCCAACCAAAATCCGTGATCACCGAAAATTCCATCGAAACTGTGCGTGAATTCATCAAAAATCAGCCGAAATCATCATTGAAATTCATGGAAATGGAATTGAACATCTCCAAAACATCGATTTATCGCATTTTGACCCAACATTTGGGTTTACAAAAGGTGTGTGCACGGTTTGTTCCGCACAAATTGACTGACGACCAAAAATTGCTCAGAATTCAACATTCGAAGGACATCATTAAAGAGGTCAAAAAGGACAAAAACTTCCTTTATAACATTGTGACTGGTGACGAAACGTGGTGTTTTCAATATGATCCCGAAACGAAACGCCAGAGTGCTGAATGGAAGGCGCCGGACGAGCCGAAACCCAAAAAATCGCGCCTGGAGAAGTCAAAAGTGAAGACAATGCTGATTTGTTTTTATGATTCCAAGGGTATTGTCCACAAAGAATTTGTTCCACCCGGTCAAAACGTTAATGCGGTATTCTACCTAGGAGTTTTGAAGCGTTTGGTGCGCCGTATTCGACGTGTTCGGCCCGAATATCGCGAAGATGGAAGTTGGCGTTTGTTGCACGATAATGCGCCGTCTCATCGATCGACGCTTGTGACCGATTATCTCACCAAAAATCACATTTTAACCATCAACCACTCCCCGTATTCACCGGATATGGCACCGTGCGACTTCTACCTTTTCGGAAAAATGCATTTGCCGATGAAAGGAAAGCGTTATGCAGACGTAGAGGCCATTCAAAAGGCTTGCACCGGCATACTGGCGGCCATACAGGCCAACGAGCTAAAACACTCATTCGACATGCTTTTGGACCGTGCAAAAAGCTGTATTGAAGCAGAAGGAGACTATTTTGAATAAAATCAATTGATTTTGCCTAAAAAACCATTTGTTCTGTTTTTTTTTTTTAAGTCCCGTTTACTTTGGAAACCTCCTTGTAATACAAAATATATCAAACTTACGTGTGAAAGGAAATTTCAGGAACTTTTTCCCCTCCGAAATTAAGAGTACGAGCTAAAAATGGTGCTTCATACACAGATATCGTAAAAAAAGAGTTTATGCCTTCGCTTGCTTGCATTTCTATTGCTTATTTGCTGTGAAGCGTGGCGGCATTGAAAATATGAATTCGGAGGTGCAATACTCTAAATGGGCTGTATGCTCATGTAATGTGGAACATTCGAATTGAAAAAATGTTTGCTTTATTTATTTCAGAAATCAAGTTTGTTTAAAACATAAAAATTAAATTATTAAATTATAATCTACTCTACTAATTGGCGTAAAACTTCGCAAATTCAAAGCCGAAAGACATTTCATAGGTAGAGCCTCATTTTTTGGAGGCATTTAAAAATGAAAATGCTGAATTTTACAAAATCTTAGATGAAATTTTCAGCTTGCGACGATTTTCAATACAACAGCTCTTACTTCCTGGGCAATCGCCGGTGGATATGCATGACATCACAGCACGTGTTTTCAGACAGAAGCTGAAATCGCTGATGGATTTCATGGTAAAACATTAAATGTTTGCTGGATGTCCTCAGTGGAATGGCAAAAGAGAGGATTGCCACACGTACATATACTAATCTAGCTCTATAACAAAATCAGTTCAAACGAAATCGATGATGTGATATGCGCTGAAATACCAGATGCCGATGTCGATTAAGGATTTGCATGAAGTTGTGATGAAATATATGATACATGGACCTTGCGGTACACTGAATCCAAATTCACCATGCATGATAAACGGAAAATGCTCGATATCCTTGAGCATTAGTATCCAACATAATTACAGGAAACTATGGATATCCTTTATACAGAAGAAGATCAGCAGAAGATGGTGGTAAATTAGGAACCCCTCGCATATTCGATGAAACTACGATAGGTAAACTGTACACCTTGCATCCCAATCAATATGAATGCTTCTTTCTTCGCATGCTGTTGATAAATGTGCCCGGTCCAACGTCTTTCCACCAATTGAGAATTGTGAACGGTATTATAAATGCCACTTTCCGTAGTGTATGTCAAGCTCTAAATTTATTGCAGAACGACCGACTCTGGGATGTATGCATTAATGACGCGTGCAACACGTCACGTCCACATCAAATTTGTGCATTGTCTGCAATCATATTGACCGCCTGCTCTCCTTCATCTGCAACAGAGTTATGGGAGAAATTTAAAACCCATATGGCTGAAGATATTTTCCGTCGAATACGCAAGGAAAATTCAAATACGAACATGGATTTCACAGCAGAAATCTACAACGAAATGTTGACAATGATTGAAGATTTGTGTTGAGAACAAAGCTCAATCAATTTTGAATGCCATCACCGAATCGATCTGCTGCTGCTTCGTTCGATGTAGAAATGCGTCGTGAACAAAATTATAATACGGGTGCAAACCTTTGAGCAAAAAGGCATTTATGATCAAATAATGCAAACTGTCAATAACCTGGTTGGAAAAATCTTTTTAGATGCGCAAGGAGGAACTGGTAAAACGTTCCCAATTAGATTTATTCTGGCAGCAATTCGATTCCAAAATTACATAGCCTTAACTCTTACGTCGTCCGGAATAGCTGTGACATTGCTACCAGGTGGAAGAACTGCTCATTCCGCTTTGAAATTACCATTGAAGACGCAATTCATTGAAATTCTCACGTGCAACATTTCCAAACCATCCGACATGGGAAAAGTATTTTAGAAATGAAAACCTATTGTTTGGGATGAACGCACAATGGTGCACAAAAAATCGCTCGAGGCTCTTGATCTATCATTGCAAGATTTGCGTGGAAACATCAGACCATTTGGGAACGCATTAATATTGTTTGCAGGAGATTTCAGACAAACATTAACTGTAATTCCTCGATCGACATCAGCGGATGAAATAAATGCTTGCCTGAAACACTCCACATTGTGACCATACATAAAAACGTTAAAATTAACTACAAATATGCGAGTCCAACTGCAAAACGACCGATAAGCTGAGATATTCTCACATCAATTGCTGGAAATTGGGAACGGAGAGGTGCCGGTTGACCTGATCTCAGGACGAATTTCATTGCCTCATATCGCAATTTAGTGACGCCAAAAGAAGTATTGGTTGAAAAAGTAGTTCCCAGTATCCAAACCAGTAACAAGAATCACGATTAGCTGAGTGAATGGACTATTCTTGCGGCCAAGAACAAAGACGTCTATGAACTTAACAATATTATTCAGTCTAACATTCAAAGCTAGGCAGTCACATACAAGTCCGTCGACGTTGTTGTGGAAGCAGTTGAAGCGGTTAATTATGCACCCGAATTTTCAATTCACTCGGTCTGCCACCCCAGACCTTTCAGAGGTGAAGATGTCTTCATTCTTCGCATTCCTATAATTCCAACGGAAATGTCATCTCATTTTAAGAGATTACAATTTCCAATTCGATTGGCGTTTGCAATCGCCATCAACAGAGCAGAGGGCCAATCTTTAGAATTGTGCGGTTTAGATCTAGACACGGATTGCTTTTCACATGGACAATTATATGTTGCGTGTTCTAGAGTCAGCAAGGCAGACAATCGCTATATCTGCACAGAGAATGGAACTACAAAAAATATTGTACAAGTATACCCACAAACATTGTAAAATTAAACATATTAGATACGCCCGCTTTCTCTTTTCCATTTAACCAGACTAAGCCATAGCAACGCGTGGCCGGGTACAGCTAGTCGTAAATAAAATTCAAAATACATATACCATACATATAAAGTAATGAAAATTATTAACGAAAATGTATAATTTCATTGAAATTCTTAATAAAAATATTGTTATGATATATTTTCCACTGGAATATTTAAAAACTGTTGTCTTTACTTTACTTTTACTTTTACTTTTTATTAAATGATTAAATGTTGTATTTATATAAAATTGCACAATATTTTTATTGTATTATTAAAAAAAGGCTGATACAACTGAAATATTTTCTATTTAATTATCGATTACAATAATTCATTATTTTTAAAGTGAGGCAAGTCCATTTGGGTATATTAAAACTCTTTTTTTAGCCATCACTATAAACACTGTTGGATAATAAACTTACATTATCTAACACCACAAAATACAAGAAAGTTGTCTATTTGTGCTTACCAATATTATTAAATTTATTGTAATGCAAACCCTTAAATGTCCCGCACTAACAAATAAAATGGATTAAAAAAACTTTTTAGTGCATTTTATTGATAAAAGTTATTTATTTTAAAGTTTTTTTAATCCATTTTATTTTATACTTTTTAGTCATAACTATAAATAATTAAGAAATTTTTAATCCGACACAACGTGTGCAGGGCCGGCTAGTAGTTATTATGTAATTATATATTTTATAGTGCTTACTAGATTATTTTTTTCTATTTATTTACTTTAAAATATCGGCGCCCTTACACAAATATTTTTAGTCAAGGGATAGTGAGTAGTAGCCCAGTCAATGGAGCGTAAAAAATAGCTCCAGCTTGCAAAAGGTATAGGAAACTTTATATTTGGTAAGATTGTTCAATTAGGTAAGCTCTTCAAAATTCCAAATTTTCGACCTTGGAGTGTGCCGCTCGCACCCCTATACTGGTTTAAAGGGTGGAAAATCGCCTTTTCGCGATTATCTCGTTACTGGTGCGAGATACGTTGATTGAGGTCCATATAAAAAAGTAGAGCGTATGATTCTCTACATTTTTTGCTTAACACATTTTTTTCTAAAGTTTATAGTTTTGAAGCTACAGTGCGGAGAAAGTGAGCGTTTTCATCAATTTCTTGGAAAATTTTATTTCTAAACGAAATTTTCCGCTGTTTATTAATTTTTTGGCCTCATATTTGACCCCTTTGCACACCACCGTAGAGGTAGAGTAATAGGGCGCATTTTTTTTGACCGCGGTATCCCCTGTAGGCATAATCCACGAAGCATCATCATGCTATTGAAGATAATTAATGATTTGACTTCTTCAAGCTTCTTGTATTCATTGATGTTCTGGATGAGTTAATGTTGAAGAATATTGTTCGTCATATATTGTGGACTCTCCCTGAGAATTTTCGTCTTGTTCTTCAGGATCATTACCATAATCATCTGGCATTTGTAAAGTCAAAAATTTATTGAATTCAGGTGGTTCCCCCCGCAATAGGGTATTATTTCCGGAATATTATTACACTAAATTCCTGTGCAAGTGGCGCATATAATTGAACATTTTAAGCCTGCCTTTCTACAACAACATGTTGTCCCACGTCCTTTTTTACACTTACATGAAATACCTTTTAATAGAACTTCGGGTGCAGGATCGTTCATCATAAGTATTGGAGTAATGCCAAATTTACTACTTTTC
Source organism: Xylophagus ater (assembly GCA_963422695.1). NCBI lineage: Eukaryota > Metazoa > Arthropoda > Insecta > Diptera > Xylophagidae > Xylophagus > Xylophagus ater. Next base: position 33,423,351 of record OY730479.1, read on the forward strand.
CATCACCAGCTGCATTCTTATATTTGTTGTACCATAATTGAACTTGATGGTAGATCCATAAAGAATGATATCGTGCAGCATCACTTTCAGGAGGGAAAGAGCTATGTAAATTTATTTATTGTTAAGGATTTTATAAAATGTTGGTAGCGCAAAGAATTTAAAGCAACGTCATCAATATCTATTCTGTAAAGTGCAACCAAACATTTTTCCCCAGGACAAACGATATTTTCACTGTAAGCATTCTCATCTTTGAATACTTGTATGAATTCACTCAATGACTTATTGTTCTGAAGCAGCTTGATAAATATAACTTTACCTGTATTAGCTAAAACGTCACTGTATTTCAAGCTACGAGGAGAATAAATACAATGACGTTGTAGCTAATAATATTCTATTTTTACACGCATTCAGTGGTTGCGATACGACGTCTCATCTGTATGATAAAAGTAAAGTTATATTTATCAACCTGCTTCAGAACAATATTTTCCACCCCTTTAAACCAGTATAGGGTGCGAGCGGCAACCCCCTTAAGGTCGAAAATTTGGAATTTCCAAGAGCTTACCTAATTGAACAATCGTATTAAATATAAAGTTTCCTATACCTTTTGCAAGGTAAAACTACCCATTGACTGGGCTATAGATAAGTTATTTAAAAATGGACTTGCCACACTAAAAATAAACGGGTCATATATTGCAGCATAAAAAAAAAATATCAATATTTCAAGACTCTGGGACAATGTATATTAATGTATGCTATAGGAATAGCAGTTGATAAAATTTGAAATGCTATTAAACATTGATTACAAAAATAGAATTAAAAAATACAAAAATAAATTGAAAAAAGGATGTCACAAAAGATATACAACCGACAAATATAGAAGATATGGTGGAAATTGACCAACATAAGAGAAGAAATTATTCAAAATAAAGAAGGATACTGGTATTTGTGAACAAGCAATTTTTACGACACCACATAACAAAATTGGTAAAGTCTTCTCAGGATGGAGAGAATCAATCGAGTGTGTCACCTTTACGTACAATTTTATATCATCGGCGTAATTTGAAATCTTCGAAAATTTAATTATAGAAGTTATAGAATATATACTATATATATAGATATAATTATGAAAAGCCGAAAGTTATATTAATTATTGAAGTGTTCTTATTTTTTAATTTTAGATGAACGTAGCAATTTCAGCACCTCCATCGAAACCAACAATAAAAGAGGCGACATCAATTACCAAATCACTCGGAAATGGTAAACGATTTATACCAAGAGGGTGAATATCTTTTTTATTTATTTTGTCAATTTGGGTATTTGCAAATGTGTCTATTAGGCTGAGAACAGACTGAATCCGACAAAACAGTCCAACATAGTTTTTAGCACTAAATCAGTTTTGTTACCAATAAATACAAACATACACGCAATCAAATCGGTCAGCCCCTTAGATTATGGAAAATATGAATGGGCCTTTCGGGAAATTGAGGCAATTTTGGAGTGCACTTGCATTTTTATTGCTTATGTGTGCGGCGTAGTGGTGACATTAAAAATATGAATTCGGAGGGGCAAGATTGTAAATGGGCTATAAGCTCATGCATTCTGGAACATCCGAATTGCAAAAAAATGTTTGCGTTAGTTGTTCCAAAAATCAAGTTTCTCTTAAACATACAAAATTAAATTATTAAATAATGATTATAAATATGTATGTGCCTATATATTTTTTTCCTGCGTAAACCAATAGCCGAAAGCCATTTCATACGTAGAGCCTCATTTTTGGCAATCTTAAAACCAAAAAAAACATTTAAAACTGAAAATGCTGAATTTTCAAAAACTTCGACGAATTTTAAGAATTGCCCCCATTTTAACCAAAACGTTAAAATTAAAATAAAAAAAAAGTGGGATTTGAGGTTGCGGTCGAGATTCAAACTTGATTCAAAAACACCATTTTTTTACTAAATTATGAATTAACATAATTTCTATTTGATTACCAATAAGTAAATAAACACCATAAAAACTTTTTTTTATACGGCAAGAACGAAAATTCGCCCATTTTAATAAAAAATACGTCAAACTTAGTTGTGAAAGAAAATTCCACGAATTTTTGGATGTTGTTTGTTATTACACCCAGAAATTAAACACTTTATATAGGAAATTTTTTAAGTTTGATTATTTAATTCAAAAGAATTTGGTTTGGAATTCGAAACGCACTAAAAATTATAAATTAATGCAATTTTTCCCCCTCCAAATTTGACAGTGCGGTCTTAAATCGCTGCTTCAGACACAAATATCGTAAAAACGAGTTAATGCCTACGCTTGAGCAAAGTGTAACTATAATAAAGTGAAGAAAGCTAGCAAAGAAAGCTAGGCAAAATCCATCAGCAATGGATGAAATGTTTTTAAAAAGTACGTGAAAAAGTCTTTAAAACCTTATGTTTCTTCTAGTATTTGTGCATTGCATATAGATTTCAACACGTGCTTCTTTGCTTACATTATATTTCTCTTTCACCCATGCGTATAATATGTAGCTATCTATGCGAGCAGTTAATAGAAAATTTTTTGAAAAAGAGCAGGCAAAATTTGAAAAACGGCGGTACGGTAAGGATAGAAAGTTTCGCGACTTTATTATAGTTACACTTTGGCTTGAGTCAGACTTACCAATATTTCCCGTCCATCATTTTTGTCTTAACAGAAAAACAAATCACAGAAAACAATTCACAGAAAAACAATTCACAGAAAAAACCGGAAAAAAACTGTGTTTGCTGGTTAACGCGTTTGAATTTATTCACGCCAAGGAATATAAAGAAAAATATTATTGGTTGTGCAATAATTATTATAGGACGGAGAAATGTAAAGTTAGAATTCATATCAATAAAATAACTGGAGAAATTATAGAAACTATTGGTGATCATAACCATGCTCCTAATGCAAATAATGTTGGGGTAAAAAGAAGTGTTGAAGATTTAAAGGAATTAATTCACAGAAAAGTAGTTTACGGAAAAAAAATGTCATGAAAGTCGCCGGGACTTTCACAGTTTTTTTTTAGGTTTTTTCTGTGAATTGTATTTCTGTGAATTATTTTTCTGTCAATTGACCGGTTACCAAACTGACATTAGCTCAGTCACCATTTTTATTCGCCCACAAGAAATATTGCAAAAACTTCTATTTTGCGGAAATAATTTGACAATTTGTCACCATTTTCATTGCGTAAACGCACACTTTTTGGTCTGTTTTATTTGCCATACCCTACCCTGGAGCAGTAGCAAATAAAACGAGCAGGAGTAGGAACATTTTTAATTCAAATGTTTGTAGCGCTGCTTAGCAACCATATTGTAATGAAATGAGAAACTTTTAGCTAATACACTTTTTATGGTAGAAAACTGAGCTAATTCTGGTGTAATAGTTACACCTGGTCTGAAAGTAGTGTAGGATTTGCTCTTTTGTTGCTTTTGTTTTCAATGTAAAAATTTGCTCTACCCCAGAGCAAGTGGCAAATAAAACAGACCTTTTAAAAATACGTGTCGATTTCCACACTGAAGTCATTTTCATGGCTGCTAGGTTGTTTCTTTTTATATGCCGTAGTTAGTAACAATGGGCGCATCCAGCAGTTCTAAGCGCTTAAAGCGCTTAAATCTAGCAAGAGAACTGGATGCAATTCTAACTTTAAGCGCTTAGTGAAATTCAAGCATAAAAATTTTTTGCTAACCCAAACAGCGCATTTGAGGTTGTTGTTCATGTTAAGAAATGGTATGTGCAATGGATAAATTGAGGGGAATTTTTGAAAATTGTTTCTGGATTATTGAATTTTAATTGCAATGAATTTGTTAGAATTTTTCCACTTTCCTATAAAATGTTTATTTTACTCTATTCTCAATTTTTATTTACTTTCGGCACTTATTTCGTCAAAAAAAAAATATATTTTTAGACTTTATTCAATTAAAACTAATTTGACGGTTAGCACAGACAATTCCAGTGGTGAATTATTTTTCGCTTAATTCAAACAAAAAAAACGCATCCAGGAGTTCAAAAAATTCTAACTGCTTAGATTAAGAATTTTGAAAAAGCGCTTAGTAGTGCTGGATGCAGCCACTGAAATTAAATATCAATTGGCACTTCTTTGGGTTGTTTTTTTTGTTAAATTTTGCTTGACTTTTTTAAAATTTAAAAGGGTTGCCCACGTTGTGCTTCATATCGCCCATGGATTTTGAAATTTCGAGGGAACGTTGGTTAGGAGTGTTTCGAAACGCCAAAAATCATAACTGACGCTATCATGTTTATTCAGTCAAATGTAAAATTTCACGTTTAGAAATGAAAAAAAAGTTGAAATTATTTGAAATTTAATTTTAAAACACATTTTTATTTACAAAATTTAAGTTTTCTAAACTTTGCAATGGAGTGTAATGTGCAAAAATTATTTTAAATTTTTCGTAGTTTTGTATCAAAAATGTTAAAATAAATTCAGTGTTCGATTTTTGAAAATCTTGTGTGAACTTTAAAATGTATTGAAAGATCTCATATAATGGGTATGATATATCCATGAATGAAAGAATATATGTATATATATTCTTTCATTCATGTGATATATCCATCTAAATTTGAAATTTTTATTCTAATTAATTCTGTTTTGGGAATGCCCATACTGATTAGGCAAAACAACCAAAACACTTAGTTTTGTTATTAGTGTGAGTTAGGTTAAGTCAAATCGTTTCGGTAAATTTGTCATATTTGTTTTTGACTGATTCATTGTGTTCACAGCCTGATGGACACTAAAGGCTGGATTAGACTGAAGCAGCAACATCAACAGCTAAAATTTTAGAAACCATGCGTTTAAATGAGTTGAATTAAATTACCGACAGCAACAGCAACAGCAACTTGATTTCTATTTCTAATTTTGCTGTTGTTGTTGCAAGTTGACAACATGATCATGCTTATAATACAGTGCATAAACCTTGAAAATATGAATTATTGTTTTTTGGTTTTTTTTTCGTTTTTTTGGTTTTGTTTGATGAAAAAAATATAATTTCTTTGTTAGATTATAATTTTTTATTGCATTTTTTTTATTTATTCTAAATAATATTTTGTAAAATTAACTATTATTAAGACAGAAAATGGTGTAATTTACCTAAAAACGATAAATTCGTGTATTTAATGACATTATTTCAGTCTATTTTCATAAATTTCTTAGAAGAAAAATCCATTACGGTAATATAATAAAATGTTACTAAGAATATTTCAAATATTTTTGCCATAAAACGGTATGAATTTTAATAAACATTTTTTTAAATGAAATTCACTAAATTGCATACATTTTATTGGGGTCGTTATAAAGGCGCCAAATTATTCTTTTCAAAAAAAAATGTAGGAAATAAAAAAAATATTAAAAGGAAATAATATTGGAAAAAACTTCGCAATTATGTGCATTCCGTATGCATTTAGTTGCCGGTTAATAGGAAAGCAAGTTTTTCAAAATTTGAATCGCAAAATTTTGCTGTTGCTGTCGTTTAATGTGTTCCAAAAAGTAGCATTCACGACTTTCGCTGCTTCAATCTGATTCAGGGGTAATATCGTTTTTTATTTGCCACTTGATCCAGAGTAGAACCAATTTTTAACATGGAAATCAACAACAAAGAAAAACAGCTTACTCTGGAACAAATGGGAAATAAAACACGGCAAAATATTTATTAAATCCATAAAATGATTTTTTATAAACCATTCTATTAGGGAACAAAAGCCAAGAATGACTCTCATTCCAACATCGGTTCGTAAAAATATCCTTAATCAACCGACACCACCGAATGGGGTGACCACTACAATGGAGAAGAAATCAAATAATGATTTCCGAAAGTTATTGAATAAAAAATGAATTGTTTTTTTTTAAATGATTTTATTTGAGAAAATATATATAAAATAAAAAAACATTTATATGTAAGAATTAACTTTTGAGTTTAATTCCCTTTTTAACAGTTGATTTAATGCCGGACATTTCTCCGCTATATCGGTTAAGTTCTTTGCGAGCCGTTCGTACAGCTCCCTTACGACGAATAAGTGCTTTTTTATATTTCATACGATGTTTAACTCTTGGATTACGAAGTTCCTTCTTTCGATGCGGTGTAAGTCCTTTGTTTTTAGCAATTTGATATGTTATTCCGCGACGTTCTTCTTCGGTTCTGTCCTCTTGTTCATCATTTTCAGATCCTTCTGAATTATCTAAATGATAATTTTCATTTGTTAAATCATCTTGGTCCATTTCGTTATCATTTTCCGAATTAAGGATTTGAAGTTTTTTCGTCTTTGCAATACGTTTTTTGCTGGTAATTTTATCGTCTTGTATTTTTAAATCAATCCCAGTTTGTATTGCCTCCAATAATCGATCTAGTTGCGGTTTAACAACGTTTTGATATTTTTCTTCTAATTTTAATAGAAGCTGCCGTAATCGAACTAAACGTTTTACAACCGGATGATTTTTTACCGGAGTTCTTTTGGCTTTTAACAGTAAATAGAATGAAATATTTGTACAATATGTTAGAATTAAATCATTTTGTGTTTGAATAAAATTAACGATTGGTGATTTAATTCCTTTAGATGCAAAATAATTTAAGATCGGTCCAAGTAAAGATTCACTTTCTTTAATATGTCGTTGGAAATCTTGTACTAAACCATTAAATTCTGGTGAATCTTTTTCAAATAATTGTATTTTTTGTCGTTGTGAAAGTTTACTTAAATCTGTTTGCAGTTTTGTTTCAAGAATTTCCGATTTTTCATTTTCCCGAAGTTCAGAATATACATCTAAAGAAAAATCATCTTCAGTAAATTGTTTCGCGAGACGTTGTTGAATCGTTTTTGCCTCTTGTTCCTCTTGTAATGCAAGTTCTTCTTCTTTTTCCGTGTACGTACTGTAATCCTCATCTGCGAAATCTGTATTGTAAAATGCAGATCGTTTTTTACCCCATGCTTTTGAATCTGGAATATTATCAAAATCATCTGCAAAATCTTCATCCTTTTGGCCGTCGCTTTCTTCGCGATCATCAAATCCCAGGACTTCTTCATCACTTTCTGATAGTTTTCTTCGATTTTCACGCACTTTTTTCACGAGACTTTTTTCATTTTGTGTATATTCTTCTTCAGAATCGGATAGTTCATAAATTCCATTCAATTCATCGCCCCTATTTAATTTTATTTTATTCCCCATTATTCGATACGCGCAACATGAATTCAAAATATTGTTAATGAAATGTCAAAAATTCCAAAACACGTGCATTTATACTTCTTTCTTGACGCCTTAGATTAGGGAAAATATGGATAGGCCTTTCGCAGGGGAAATTGAAGCACTTTTGGAATGCACTAGCATTTTTTTGCTTATGTGTGCAGCGTAGTGGTGGCGTTAAAAACATGAATTCGGGGGGGCAACATTGCAAATGGGCTAAAAGCTCATGCATTCTGTAACATCCGAATTGCAAAAAAATGTTTGCGTTTGATTGCTAAAAAAATCAAGTTTTTCTTAAACATACAAAATTAAATTATTAAATAATAAATATAAACACGTATGTGCCTATATATGTCCTTTCCTGTGTAAACCAATAGCCGAAAGCCTTTTCATACGTAGAGCCTCATTTTTTGGAAACTTTAAAACCAAAAAAAAAAACATTTAAAACTGAAAATGCTGAATTTTCAAAAATTTCAACGAATTTTAAGAATTGCCCCCATTTTAACCAAAAAATGACTGTCACTGGTAGATTTCGTCAAAATCATAATAAAAAAAAAGTGGGATTTGACATTTCGGCGTGGTTTTAAAAAAAACCAATTTTTTACTAATTTATGAATTAACATAATTTCTATTTGATTACCAAAAAGTAAATAAACACCATAAAAACTTTTTTTTATACGGCAAGAATGAAAATTCGCACGTTTTAATAAAAAATATGTCAAACTTAGTTGTGAAAGAAAATTTTACGAATTTTTGGATGTTGTTTGTTATTACACCCAGAAATTAAACACTTTATATAGGAAATTTATTAACTTTGATTATTTAATTCAAAAGAATTTATTTTGGAATCCGAAACGCACTAAAAATTATAAATTAAAAAAACGCAATTGTTTTCCCCTCCAAATTTGACAGTTCGGCGTGATAATAAATGCTTCAGACACAGATATCGTAAAAACGAGTTAGTGCCTACGCTTGCTTGACGCCTTAGATCTTAGATTATCAAAAACATGGATGGGCCTTTCGCAGAGGAAATTGAAACACTTGGAATGCACTTGCATTTTTATTGCTTATTGCTGTGGTGTAGTGGTGGCGTTAAAAATATGAATTCGGAGGGGCAACATTGCAAATGGGCATGCATTCTGAAACATCCCAATTGCAAAAAAAAGTTTGCGTTTTTGCTACAAAAATCAAGTTTCTCTTAAACATGCAAAATTAAATTATTAAATAATAATTATAAATATGTATGTGCCTATATATTTTTTTTCCTGCGTAAACCAATAGCCGAAAGCTATTTCATACCTAGAGCCTCATTTTCTGGAAACTTTAAAACCAAAGAAAAACAGTCAAAACTGAAAATGCTGAATTTTTAAAAACTTGGACGAATTTTAAGAATTACCCCCATTTTAACCAAAACAATTACTGTCACTGGTAGATTTAATTTAATTTAAATAAAAAGAAAGTGGGATTTCCCGCTGGATTTACGATTCATACTTGATTCAAAAAAACAAATTTTTTTTTAAATTATGAATTAACATTTTTTTTGTTTGATTAATTATAAGTAAATAAACACCATAAAAATTTTTTTTTACACAGCAATAATGAAAATTCGCCCATTTTAATACAAAATATGTCAAACTTAGTTGTGAAATTTTTCGATGTTGTTTGTTATTACACCTACAAATTAAACGCTTCATATTGGAAATTTTTTCAGTTTGATTATTTAATTGAAAAGAATTTGGTTTGGAATCCGAAAATTAAACATTAAAAAGAGGTAATTTTTTCCCCTCCAAAATTTGACAGTGGGATCTAATAAGGCTGCTTCAGCCACAGATATCGTAAAAACGAGTTAATGACTACGCTAGCCTTATGCTTAGAGCAGAATGCCGCGAAAACCAACGTTTTCGAATGTCAAAAATCGTATTCAAATTTTATGTGAACACAATAGCGTAACCAAGTATAGTGTAAATTGATTTTATTTTTGAAAATATATTCCCTCTTTTTCAATAAGTTTGTGAAATTAATTATATCAAGTGAAATAACCATTTCAAACATATTACTTTTACCCTCAATAAGAATTTGATTATCACAAAAAATGTAAATAAAAACAAAGTGAGGTTAGAATATTTTGGTTTTCGCGTTGGTTTTCGGATTTTAACAAACTTGTTGCGGTGGCTCCGTCGTTTTCACGTCAATGTGGGTAGTCGCATAGAAAACATATGTATTTGAATTCATTTGACATTCCAATACGTTGGTTTTCGCGATGGTTTTCACGGCATTCTGCTCCACACTTTAGATTATGGAAAATAAGAATGGGCCTTTCGCAGGGGAAATTGAATCTATTTGGGAATCCACTTACATTTTCTTGCTTATGTGTGCGGCGTTGTGGTGGCGTTAAAAATATGAATTCGGGGAGGCAACACTGTAAATGGGCTAAATGCTCATGTATTGTTGAACATTCGAATTCCAAAAAAAATGTTTGCGTTATTTGTTCCAAAAATCAAGTTTCTCTTAAACATGCAAAATTAAATTTTTAAATAATAATTATAAACATGTATGTGCCTATATATTTTTTTCCTGCGTAAACCAATAGCCGAAAGCCATTTCATACGTAGAGCCTAATTTTTTGGAAACCTTAAAATGAAAAAAAGGTATTTCAAACTGACAATGCTGAATTTTCAAAAACTTCGACGGATTTTAAGAATTACCCCCATTTTATCCAAAAAAATTACTGTTTTCGTTTTAGTTTACATAAAAAGAAAGTGGAATTTCGCGCTTGGTTTTACGATTCAAACTTGATTCAAAAAAACAAATTTTTTACTAAATTATAAATTAACATAATTTCTGTTTGATTAATTATAATTAAATAAATACTATAAAAACTTTTTTTTGTACAGCAATAATGAAAACTCGCCCATTTTAATACAAAATATATCAAACTCACGTGTGAAAGGAAATTTCAGGAACTTTTTCCCCTCCGAAATTAAGAGTACGAGCTAAAAATGGTGCTTCATACAAAGATATCGTAAAAAAAGAGTTTATGCCTTCGCTTGCTTGCATTTCTATTGCTTATTTGCTGTGAAGCAGTGGCGGCATTGAAAATATGAATACGGAGGTGCAATACTCTAAATGGGCTGTATGCTCATGTAATGTGGAACATTCGAATTGAAAAAATGTTTACGTTATTTATTTCAAAAATCCAGTTTGTTTAAAACATTTAAAAATAAATTATTAAATTATAATCTACTCTCTACTAATTGGCGTAAAATTTTGCAACCCCAAAGCCGAAAAATATTTCATACGTATAGCCTCATTTTTTGGAAATCGTAAAACCAAAAAAGGCATTTAAAGCAAAAAATGCTGAATTTTCAAAACCTTAGACGAATTTTAAGAATTGCCCCCATTTTGACCAAAAAAATGACTGTCGCTACTAGGGTTTGTTTAAATTTAATTAAAATAAAGTGGAGTTTCGCGCTACGATCTAGATTCAAACTTGATTCCACAAAACAATTTTTTCCCCACAAAATTAACAACACGATCTATAAACGGTGCTTCATACACAGATCTCGTATAAAAGAGTTTATATCTCGCTTGATAGAATTATACCAAGCGTAGGCATCAAGCGTAGGCATTAACTCGTTTTTACGATATCTGTGTCTGAAGCATTTATTATCACGCCGAACTGTCAAATTTGGAGGGGAAAACAATTGCGTTTTTTTAATTTATAATTTTTAGTGCGTTTCGGATTCCAAAATAAATTCTTTTGAATTAAATAATCAAAGTTAATAAATTTCCTATATAAAGTGTTTAATTTCTGGGTGTAATAACAAACAACATCCAAAAATTCGTGGAATTTTCTTTCACAACTAAGTTTGACATATTTTTTATTAAAACGTGCGAATTTTCATTCTTGCCGTATAAAAAAAAGTTTTTATGGTGTTTATTTACTTTTTGGTAATCAAATAGAAATTATGTTAATTCATAAATTAGTAAAAAATTGGTTTTTTTTAAAACCACGCCGAAATGTCAAATCCCACTTTTTTTTTATTATGATTTTGACGAAATCTACCAGTGACAGTCATTTTTTGGTTAAAATGGGGGCAATTCTTAAAATTCGTTGAAATTTTTGAAAATTCAGCATTTTCAGTTTTAAATGTTTTTTTTTTGGTTTTAAAGTTTCCAAAAAATGAGGCTCTACGTATCAAAAGGCTTTCGGCTATTGGTTTACACAGGAAAGGACATATATAGGCACATACGTGTTTATATTTATTATTTAATAATTTAATTTTGTATGTTTAAGAAAAACTTGATTTTTTTAGCAATCAAACGCAAACATTTTTTTGCAATTCGGATGTTACAGAATGCATGAGCTTTTAGCCCATTTGCAATGATGCCTCCCCGAATTCATGTTTTTAACGCCACCACTACGCTGCACACATAAGCAAAAAAATGCAAGTGCATTCCAAAAGTGCTTCAATTTCCCCTGCGAAAGGCCTATCCATATTTTCCCTAATCTAAGGTAGGCATTAACTCGTTTTTACGATATCTGTGTCTGAAGCAACGATTTTCAAGCCGCACTGTCAAATTTTGGAGGAGAAAAAATTGCGTTTTTTTAATTTATAATTTTTAGTGCGTTTCGGATTCCAAACCAAATTCTTTTGAATTAAATAATCAAACTTAAAAAATTTCCTATATAAAGTGTTTAATTTCTGGCTGTAAAAACAAACAAAATCCAAAAATTCGTGGAATTTTCTCTCACAACTAAGTTTGATGTATTTTATATTAAAATGTGCGAATTTTCGTTCTTGCCGTATAAAAAAAGTTTTTATGGTGTTTATTTACTTATTGGTAATCAAATAGAAATTATGTTAATTCATAAATTAGTAAAAAATTCTTTTATTTTAATCCACGCCGAAACGTCAAATCCCACTTTTTTTTTAATTTGATTTCAATGAAATCTACCAGTGACAGTCATTTTTTGGTTAAAATGGGGGCAATTCTTAAAATTCGTCGAAACTTTTGAAAATTCAGCATTTTCAGTTTTAAATGTTTTTTTTTTTTGGTTTTAAAGTTTCCAAAAAATGAGGCTCTACGTACGAAATGGCTTTCGGCTATTGGTTTACGCAGGAAAGAAATATATAGGCACATAAATGTTTATAATTGTTGAGTCTTCAACATTTTTTCCTGGAAAAGAGTTATTAAAAAAAAAAATAATAAATAAAAAATATAAAAACAATAAATACTTTGTTCACTTGTTGAACTGTCAAACGGCACCAGATCGAAATGCGACAAACGTTTCTGTACAACGATGTTTTCTTAGATTAGGGATAATATGGATAGGCCTTTCGCAGGGAAAATTGAAGCACTTTTGGAATGCACTTGCATTTTTATTGCTTAGGTGTGCGGCGTAGTGGTGGCGTAAAAATCATGAATTCGGAGGGGCAACATTGCAAATGGGCCAAAATCTCATGCATTCTGGAACATCCGAATTGCAAAAAAATGTTTGCGTTTGATTGCTACAAAAATCAAGTTTTTCTTAAACATACAAAATTAAATTATTAAATAATAATTATAAACATGTATGTGCCTATATATTTCCTTTCCTGCGTAAACCAATAGCCGAAAGCCATTTCATACGTAGAGCCTCATTTTTTGGAAACTTTAAAACCAAAAAAGAAAAACATTTAAAACTGAAAATGCTGAATTTTCAAAAATTTCGACGAATTTTAAGAATTGCCCCCATTTTAACCAAAAAATGACTGTCACTGGTAGATTCCATTGAAATCAAATTAAAAAAAAAGTGGGATTTGACGTTTCGGCGTGGATTAAAATAAAAGAATTTTTTACTAATTTATGAATTAACATAATTTCTATTTGATTACCAATAAGTAAATAAACACCATAAAAACTTTTTTTTATACGGCAAGAACGAAAATTCGCACATTTTAAAAAAAATACGTCAAACTTAGTTGTGAAAGAAAATTCCACGAATTTTTGGATGTTGTTTGTTATTACACCCAGAAATTAAACACTTTATATAGGAAATTTTTTAAGTTTGATTATTTAATTCAAAAGAATTTGGTTTCGAATCCAAAACGCACTAAAAATTATAAATTAAAAAAACGCAATTTTTTTCCCCTCCAAATTTGACAGTTCGGCGTGAAAATCATTACTTCAGACACAGATATCGTAAAAACAAGTTAATGCCTACGCTTGGGTGGTTTAGTTATCCACTGAACAGAATTCCTCAGATTGCATTATAATTAAAATTATAATTTTTGACGAATAATTCGTATATTTAATAATTTACGGCATTATAAGTAATGCTACGAATTATAATATAATTGGTTTTCAGCAGGAATGAATGTTTGATGAAATATTTCAAAAAATCTAACACATAAGTTATGAATTTGATTCAACGTAAGTTTAACAACATCCGCTCATTTGTACACCCCCGCATTTTGGAACTTTCATTTAAGTTTTTTGATCGAATTTAATTGGAAAGTTAAAAAGGATTACAAAAAGACTTAAAGAAATCATTTACAAACGTAATGACAACAAAATCGAATGACACCCGATAAACTGTATCTTAGGGTTTACACACCCCTAAAATTATGAATAAGTTTTTATCATTTTATGTACCAAAATTATCAGGAGGACACAAATGCGTTATAGAAAATTCGAAATGAATAAAATTCGAATAAAAAGATAAAAGAATTAGATCATTAGCGAGAAATATGATCAAAATTTCGAATTTTAAATATCATAAGGACTTCATTTTGATTCAGAAGTCAGTTGGTCCATTGTTAGTTTCAAAGAACCGTTAGGACTCGACTATAAAAGGGGGAACCAAATCGATATAAAATCACTAAGTATTTTCAGCTCAAGGCAGAAGGGAATCTATTTGGATTAATAAAAAAAGATTAATGTGTTAACTTGCTCGCTTTCTTTTATTAACTGACTTTTTATTAAGATTGTGTATGACATTAAGAGAGAAGTATTGCCAACATAAAAATTTTATAATGTAATCTCAACATTTCCACTCATTATTAAATTTTCTTTTGCATTACTTTACTTCTTTAAATAAATTTACATTTAGATCTTAAATTCATTAAATTACACAAATAATTATGACGACTTCTGACCAATGCCTTCGTAAGTATATCAGCAACCTGTTCATCCGTATTGATGTATTCCAACTTGAAAAAACCTTCTTGAAATTTTTCACGAATGAAATGATGCTGAATATCAATATGCTTAGTTCTCTTATGAAATACTGGATTTTTGACCAAACGAATTGCACTTTGATTGTCCATAAATAATTTAGCATCAAATCCTTCATCAGGATTTAATTCAGCCACCAAACGCCTAAGCCAAATCAATTCTTTTACAGTTTGACATGCAGCAACATATTCTGATTCTGTTGATGATGTCGACACCGATTGTTGTTTCATAGATGTCCAGCTTATCACACCAGAACCAAGATGAAACATGTAACCACTTGTTGATCTTCTTGTTTCAGTATCTCCAGCGTAATCTGCATCACTGTATCCAACAAAATCAAGTTCATCATCACTGTTGTAAAGAATACCCAGATTAGCCGTACCCTTGATGTATCTGAATAAGCGTTTAACTGTATTGACATGAGCATGACTTGGCCTATCAAGATATCGACTAACGACACCAACAGCATAACTGATATCTGGTCGCGTACCAATTGCTAAATACATCAGACTGCCAACAGCCTCACGATATGGATAATCGTCATTCCTCTCATCATTTACAAAATCTCCTAGATTTTGGTTACTATCCATTGGTGTAGACACAATTTTGCAATCACTCATGTTGAAACGATTTAGTATTTTCTTAACGTATGCTTCTTGATGAATTAAAATTGAACCATTCAATGATCTCTCAATTTGAAGTCCCAAAAAAAATTTTGCTTCGAACACCTTAATTTCAAAATGTTCCTCCATGTATGAAATTACTAGTTCAATTTCTCTTATGTCTTGAGCTAACATTAGACCATCATCCACAAAAATTGCGATAATAACAAGTTTGTCATCTCTTTTTCGAACAAATACACATGGATCACTATTGCATACTTTGAACTTGAAACGACGAATAAACGAAGTTAGTTTTTCATTCCAACATCTGGAAGCTTGTTTAAGTCCATACAGACCTTTAACTAATTTGCACACACGTCCAGTTCCATCTTCATATCCAACTGGCTGTTTCATGTAGAGTTTTTCTTTTAAATTACCATTAAGAAATGCAGTCTTCACATCAAATTGCCTAATCTTCATTTTCTTCATTGCTGCCAATGATAAAATTGTACGAAGTGACGTAAACTTATCAACTGGACTGAAAGTTTCTTCATAATCAATGCTATACTGCTGCATGAAACCACGAATCACCAATCTTGCCTTGAAACGATCAATTCTTCCATCAGTATTTTCTTTTACTTTAAACACCCAACGATTGTCTATTACTTTCTGATTTTCAGGCGGTTCAACCAGATCCCACGTATGATTCTTGATCAATGAATTATATTCATCATCCATTGCACATTTCCATTGTTCAACTTCTGCTGATTAAATTGCCTCTTCATATGTATTTGGCTCAATCATAGTTGCCAAATAACCAGTTTCAATCAATCTTTGTGATGGTTTAATTTCTTTTCGCAGTTTATAACGATTGTTTTTGCGTTGTCTTGGTTGATGATTCACCATATCATCAGTTCCATCGTTGTCATCATTTGCATCTTTGAATGTTGCTGAATCATTTGATGAATCTTTTTCATCATTATTATCAACATTTTCAAATGTCAATGAATTGCTTTTACCATTTTTAGCTTCACCAGTGACGTCTTCATCGCTATCATCAATTACGAATACCTTTGGTTCAAATTCATTAAACCGAACATCACAGCTGATGATTATTTTCTGACTTTTTGGATCATATAGACGAAAATTCTTGATTGTGGGTTCGTATCCAATCAAGTGAACCTTTCTTGCTTTTGGATCCCACTTCGCTCGACCAGTTTGTTTTGGAATTTGTACAAAACATTCAGTACCAAAAATTTTAATATGACCCAAGTATGGTTTTTTATCAAACCATTTCTTATACGGTGTATCACCAATGCAGTTGCTATTTGTAGAACGATTCAATACGTATGTAGCCGTACGAACTGCCTCTGGCCACAAAAACTTTGAAAGACCACTTCCAATTAACATAGTTCTAGCACATTCTTGAATTGTGCGATTCTCACGTTCAATTCTACCATTTTGCTCTGGTCTATACGCCACAATATTTTCAATTTGAATACCATGATTCGCCAACAATTTCTTAACCTTTTCATTGACAAACTCCGTACCATTATCAAAACGAAAATATTTTATACGACAGCCATTCATGTTTTGCACCATTGGAATGAATGAACTCAGATGATCAATAACTTCATCCTTTGATTTTAACATGTATATAAATCGAAAACTTGTTGCCTCGTCCTTGATTAACATGAAGTAACGGTAACCACCAATGACTATTTCTTCCATTGGACCACATAAATCAACATGCATGATTTCACCCCTTTCCGATGGACGTTTCACTGCCCTTTTGTGACTTGATCGTATCATTTTTCCGAGTTGACAATCCTCACAGAAAAATCTATCATTGTTTGATAAAACAATACCTTCAACCAAATCATCCTTATACATTTTCTTAATCACAAACAATACCACACCATGCCAGATCATCTTTCTTTTTACCGCTCTTTTGATTATTCTTTTGATCCGATGAATTATTCTTATTTGGACATTCCTTTGACCAATGACCAATTTGATCACACGAATGACACTTTGTCTTTTTTTTTAATTCATCAATATTCTTTTTTGGCTTGAATTTAGACTTTTCTTTTGGTTTCGATGCCTGTTTCATTTTTGCCACAAAGGCAACACTTGAATCACACTCAGAAGCATTAATTTTTTTTAAATTATCTTCCTCCAATTGTAGCGACGACAATAGTGTATCCAATTTTCGAATTTCTTTTGTGTTGTACCAAACTGTCTTATAATTATTGAATTTCGACGTCAAACTACTGATAATTCGCACCATTTTCATGTTTTCAGAGAGTTTTTCACCTTGACTTTCAATTTCAGCTACCAATTGGTTGACCTTTGAAATATAATTCAGTACCGTTTCATCCTCAGACATCTTAAGAGCAAAGTATTCCTTGTATAAATTCATTACGCGAATTTCAGAATTCTTTTCAAAAAATTCTTTTAACTTGTCAATCATTTGTTTTGCAGTTGTACATGCTAAAACAAGATTTGCACGTTCATGATCCAAAAATTGAATAATTGCATTCATCGCCTTTCCTTCATTTCGCTCATATTTTGCCCTAGTTTCAGCAGATGCATCTAATGCCGGTAATTTTCCTTCAATATTGTCAGTCAAAGCATGCGCCTTCATATAAGCACTTATTTGAAATTTCCATAATCGATAATTTCTGTCATTCAATTTATGACCGATGAAATTATTTTCATCACGACGTTCACCAAAAAGATCCATTTCAAAAACAAATTAAAAAGAGTTTTATTTATTGTTCATTTGTTTCATTCAATATCAACAATCGAATGTTTTAACAGCGTCTATTTGCGTCTCGCTCTAACATACAAGAAGAAGACCACCATGAACATAAAACAATGACACAATGTCAATCAATGTTGTGAAATACGAAAACTTTATTTCAACACCAAGCACTTTAAATATTTATGATTCAACGATCAGCTTCAAAATATTTAATTTTGTTTTATACGAATTATATTGTACAGCGACTTTTGAAAAAGAAACTAAAAAAAAATATTTTACGGTTCGACGACACGACTTTATTTGTTTTTTACTTTTTATTTCACATTAATCGGAAACCACTGGGTCCATAACCTATTTGGATTAATAAAAAAAGATTAATGTGTTAACTTGCTCGCTTTCTTTTATTAACTGACTTTTTATTAAGATTGTGTGTGACATTAAGAGAGAAGTATTGCCAACATAAAAATTTTATAATCTAATCTCAACAGAATCAACTATAAGCAAAATGGTGAGTACTAAATTTTAGAAATTGTCTATGGTGAAACATAGAAATGAACACTTGGCAATTTGCAAAGGATATTTCGCCTTGCAAATTTTCAATCGGATATTGATAACGGATATTCGTAGCCTTATCAATTTTCATATTAAAAATAGTGACGGATACTTTAGCCTTATTATTTTTAATCGGAGTTAATTCTGGATAATCGTTGCCGAATTAACATTAAGTTAAGTAACTTGATAATTTTATTCAAGAATGTTTCACGCATGGACAATTACATTTTAACGTACAATCATGGACATTTTAGCATGATATTCTCTTCTCAAATCATGGACATATTAGCCTGATTTTCACACGCAAAATCACGGACATACTAGCCTGATTTTCACACGCAAAATCACGGACATACTAGCCTGATTTTCACACGCAAAATCACGGACATATTAGCCTGATTTTCACACGCAAAATCACGGATATACTAGCCTGATTTTCACACGCAAAATTACGGACATATTAGCCCGATTTTCACACGCAAAATCACGGACATACTAGCCTGATTTTCACACGCAAAATCACGGACATACTAGCCTGATTTTCACACGCAAAATCACGGACATATTGGCCTGATTTTCACACGCAAAATCACGGACATACTAGCCTGATTTTCACACGCAAAATCACGGACATACTAGCCTGATTTTCACACGCAAAATCACGGACATACTAGCCTGATTTTCTCACGCAAAGTCACTACATTTAGCCTGATTGGACTACGGATAGAGGCCTGATTTTCTTACACGAAATCAGGGATATCTTAGTCGGATATATTATCATTGGACTACGAATATTGGCCTAATTTTCTTACGTAAAATTAGGGATATCTTAGTCAGATATATTATCATGAGACTACGGAGATTGGCCTGATTTTCTTACACAAAATCAGGGGTATCTTAGTCGGATATATCAAAACACAACTACGGATATTGGCCCGATTTTCTTACACGAAATTAGGGATATCTTAGTCTGATATATCAACATTGGACTACGGATATTGGCCTGATTTTTATTCACAGAATCAGGGGTATCTTAGTCGGATATATCAACATACAACTACGGATATTGGCCTGATTTTTAAACACAAAATCAGGGGTATCTCAGTCGGATATATCAAAACACAACTACGGATATTGGCCTGATTTGCTTACACAAAATCAGGGGTATCTTAGTGGGATATATCAAAACACAACTACGGATATTGGCCTGATTTTCTTACATGAAATCAGGGATATCTTAGTCGGATAGATCATAACACTACTACGGATATTGGCCTGATTTTCTTACGCAAAATTAGGGATATCTTAGTCGGATACATTATCATACAACTACGGATATTGGCCTGATTTTTATACACAGAATCAGGGGTATCTTAGTCGGATATACCACAACACAACTACGGATATTGGCCTGATTTTCTTACACAAAATCAGGGGTATCTTAGTCGGATATATCAAAACATAACTACGGATATTGGCCTGATTTTCTTACACAAAATCAGGGGTATCTTAGTCGGATATATCAAAACACAACTACGGATATTGGCCTGATTTTCTTACACGAAATCAGGGATATCTTAGTCGGATAGATCATAACACTACTACGGATATTGGCCTGATTTTCTTACGCAAAATTAGGGATAACTTAGTCGGATATTTAGTTAGGATTAATTATTTAACAAAATAAAATGTTTTATTATTTTAATGTTTAATAGTTTTAATTTTCGGTGGAGGAATAAATTAGTTTTTGCTTTTTTTAGCAACTAAACAAAATTATATATATATTATTTTTTTTAGGAACTCAAAACTTACTTGATTAAAATAAAAATTAAATTTACAATCTATGATAAAATAGAAGAAAATAATACAGTAATTATTAAAACTAAGTGTTTTATTTGTGAACTCCACAATACTCCCCTTTCAGTGAAAACGACATTGAGACATGCTCGGTTTTTTGTTTTTTTTTTTTTTTTAAATATATTAAAAAACAAAGGTTACTTTCTTTCTTTTTTTCTCTTTTGCAGCAATAGTGGGTTCGTCTTTCTCATTGTCTACAAAGGCTGGTTTTAACCTGTCAATTGAAACTGTTTTCGATTTACCGTTTATGCACAACGAACAATTTTTTTTACCGCGATCGAGGACTTTGAAAGGTCCATCATAAGGAGATTGCAAACTGGCTTTAACTTTATCAACTCTAAGAAACACAAAATCACAATCAGAAAGTTTTTTGGGTATGTAAGGTTTTATTCCTGAATGATTGCTCGTTTGCATTGGAACTAGTTTTTTGAAATTATTTCTTAAAATGTTTATAAAGTTAGGTATGTCTAAATTGTTACTTCTGTTTGTTGGTAGTATGAATTCTCCTGGAACTCTCAGATTTTGTCCGAAAACTAACTCTGCTGGTGTACATTGTAAGCTTTCTTTAATAGTCGTTCGTAAACCTAGGAGAATAATGGGGATTTGATCGGTCCAGTGTTGGGAATTTCCAGAAGCCCTTAATGCTGTTTTAAAAGTTCGGTGAAACCTTTCAACCAAACCATTTGATTGAGGGTGATAGGCAGTGGTGTGTATTTTATGTATGCCTAGTAGTGCTGTTAATTCTGTGAATAATTTGGATTCAAATTGCGGGCCTTGATCCGTCGTAAGTCGCGCTGGAATACCAAAACGTGAAATGTACTCATTGAAAAATGTTCTTGCTATGGTTGCTGCTGTAGTGTCTTTAATCGGATACGCTTCCGGCCAGCGTGTGAAACGATCTATAATGGTTAGAATATATGTAAAACCATTTGAGAACGGGAAAGGACCAATGATATCCATGTGGATATGTTCGAACCCGCCTTCTGGGATTTTAATGTGGCCCACGGGTGATTTTGTGTGTTTGTTGATCTTGTTCTTTTGGCAGTTAATGCATGTTTTAGTCCAAGTGCCAATGTCTGTGTTCATTTTGGGCCAAAAGTATTTTTTTGTTATTAGTTTTTTGGTGGCTCGCATACCTGGATGAGCTAAATTGTGTAAACCATTAAAAATAATTTTGCGCAAAATGTTGGGTATATAAGGTCTATTTATACCTGTGGAATTTTCGCTCCAAATAAATGATTCCGAAAATGGTAGTTGTACATTTGATAGCTTAAATTTTGAATCAAACGGTCGATTGTGGTTTGAGATAAGGTTTTTAAGTTCGTCGTCGCTATTTTGTTGTGATTTTATTGTGTCGGAATCTAGCTTGATACAATCGTTCGCGGAACATTCTTTTTGAGCAATGCGCGATAACGTGTCTGCTACTACATTAAATTTTCCTTTCAAATGTCGGATGTCTGTTGTAAACTGCGTAATAAAATCTAGTTGCCGCTCCTGTCTAGGGCTTCGTTCTGTTTTTGTGAAAATTGCTGTTGTAAGGGGTTTATGGTCTGTGAAGATACAAAAATCCTTACCTTCAATGAAATATCGAAAATGTTTAATAGAGATAAAAATAGCTAAGAGCTCTCTGTCAAAAGCGGAGTAATTGATTTCGGCCTTTTTTAATTTCTTGGAATGGAAAGCGATCGGTTGCCAAGTGGCATTTACGAATTGTTGCAAAACTGCTCCGATGGCTGTATTTGAAGCGTCCACCATTAATGAGAGAGTGGCATCTTCGATAGGATGCATTAATAGCGTCATTACAATCGTTTGGCCAGTAAAAATGTTTGTTTGATTTGGTTTTTGAACGTAGTGTAGTTAAATATGAATAGATAGGACACAGAGTTTCTGTCAGATTTTGAATAAAACGATGATAGTAATTCACCATTCCAATAAACCTTTCAATGTGTTTGATTGATGTAGGTAAAGGAAAGTTTCTTATTGCTATTATACGATCATCGGAAGGCAGAATACCGTCTTTCGTAATTTTGTGACTAAGGAAGTCGATAGAGTTGACACCAAAAACACATTTTGATATGTTAATATTGATACCAAATTTGCTCAATCGGGTAAAAATTTCTTTTAAATGAGCTTTATGCTCCGTTTCATCTTTGCTGAAAACCAGTATATCATCAATATACACAAAAACAAAATTTAAACCATAGACAATTTTGTCCATGAAACGTTGGAATGTTTGCGCCGCGTTTCTTAATCCAAAGGGCATACGAGTAAATTCGAATAAACCGAAAGGAGTAGTAATTGCAGTTTTTCCAATATCATCAGTTGCGACTGGAATGTGATGATAGGCGCGCACCAGGTCTAATAACCTAAATCTATTTTAAATATTTTCGAGCCGAATGTATTAATTGATGCTCCGTTTGCTGCAGACAATACTAAATTTGGGTCTTTTTGATTAAATTTGTACATTGAATTTGGGATAACGGAAAGGTCTGCCCCAGTATCAATTAAAAACTTTAATTTATTTTCTTTGTCCATGATGAACAATCGTTTTGAAGTGTTTGTTATAATTGATACTGAGGTGCCTTTTAGTTTTTTTTCTTGTTTAGATCTGATGGGAAAGCACAAGGCTCTACACATTTCGTTGCTTGTGCCCCGAATTTGAAGTGGTACCAACAAAACTTTCCGGTACTTTGTGATTTCTTGTTACTATTGTTTCGGGTTGAACTAGAATTTCTGCTAAAACTTCTACTTCTATTTTGTGAAGAAAATTCTTGGAATGCAGTTTTAAGCTCTGCCATATCGTTTTCTAGTTTATTTATTTTTTTAAACAACAACATAAGATTGTCTTGGGATTTACTATCGTTTGATGTCAAAAAGGAATTGTTATTAGGGTTAGGGAAATTCACTGCGGCAATATAATTGCCTTGCGAGAGTTCCCATATTTTATCTGCGATTTCTAGCAATTCGGTAATATTTTGTTTTCCCGAACTTATAAGAGCGATGTTAATACTTGCGGGTAGTTTTCTTAGCCAGAGATTTTTTAAAAACTCTTTACCGATCGTTGAAGAACTACCAGCAAGTATTTCCATATATCTGAAAAATTCTGACGGTTTGCGGTCTCCAAATTCGGAATGTGAAAGTAATTTTTCTATACGTTTTTCTTCACTGTCACTGAATCTTTTGACCAAAATATTTTTTAATTCGGTGTATTTGTTAACCTGAGGTGGGTTTTGAAGGAAATCAAGAACTGTTATGACCACTTCTTGCGGAAGAGCCGTTACCACATATTCAAATTTTGTGGCGATTGCTTTTGCACGAAATTGTGCTTCAATTTGACAGAACCAAGCTTCTGGACAGTTAGACCAGAACTGCGGAATTTTAACGGAAGTAGCTCCGATGTCGCGAAAATTCTCACTATTGCCACTACTATTATTAACCACGATAGGATCCGTCATTTTAATCGGATAACGTATTTATGTTCCAAAATTTAAATTAAAGTCACTTCGTTCACTTGGGATAGGGGAATAGAGTGATTACAGGTTAAATAGTGGTGTAAATGTATGTACGATCTTATAGTTAAACATAAAAAAAAAAAAATTTTGCTTTCTATTGTTTTCTTAATTTCGTTTGTTTTTCTAGGGATTGATTCCAATTTCTTTATTTATTGCTTACTTGTTTTGTTTCTTTTTTTTAATGTTCTTCGATGTTCTTGTTGTTCTGCTTTTTGCTACAATTTAACCTCTTTTGTGGGCTCTTTTCAAAAAATTTAACCTCTTCTGTGGGCTCTTTTTAAATGTTGTTAATTTGCGCAGCCTTTACTTTGGCCTTTTGAATTTTCTTCAATAAATTGGTCCACCTTTCGTTTTGTTTTTTAATTTTTATTTGGTAAAAAAAAAAACACTTTTAAATTTATATTAATTTTAATTAATGTTATTATTCAGTAAATGTTCTTATTGGAACATTTCTGAATCGAAATATTGTAATTTCTCTTCTTTGCTTTAAAAAGTTGCGTAATTTTTTATACAAAAAGGAAAACTTTTACGATTTTTGTATTTCTTTTTTTTGTAAAAATGCACCGATACTGTGCTCGTCGGGGTCACCAATTTAGTTAGGATTAATTATTTAACAAAATAAAATGTTTTATTATTTTAATGTTTAATAGTTTTAATTTTCGGTGGAGCAATAAATTAGTTTTTGCTTTTTTTAGCAACTAAACAAAATTATATATATATTATTTTTTTAGGAACTCAAAACTTACTTGATTAAAATAAAAATTAAATTTACAATCTATGATAAAATAGAATAAAATAATACAGTAATTATTAAAACTAAGTGTTTTATTTGTGAACTCCACAGATATATCAACATACAACTACGGATATTGGCCTGATTTTTAAACACAGAATCAGGGGTATCTTAGTCGGATATATCACAACACAACTACGGATATTGGCCTGATTTTCTTACACAAAATCAGGGATATCTTAGTCTATTTATCATCACACAATCACGGGATTTAACCTGATTTTTCTTCACGGAAAAACCACGGACTATTTCGCCTGAATATTTCATACTACTAATCATAATCATCATCGGATTTTCTTACGCAAAATTACGAATGATTTCATTTACGAAATTAACATTACTGTATTGAACAAATAGCAGCAAGGAAAATTGCTACGGCAGACACGTTGAATTATCGAAACCCCAGGAGGACACTTAACTATATTTTATGAATTGTTAAAAAACTCAAACAAATTGTATATTTTTTAAATGAAATAAAACTATTTATATATTTCTTTTTACAAACACAACAATCTTGTTATTTTACCAACTACCTATCCGTTTCGAGTCGGATAGATTGATTGTTTGTAAAAGGGAATCGCGTTTTTTCCAACCAACGTATAAAAATAAACATGCGAGTCGTAACGTATTTGTGTCCTCTTGTTTAGGTAGGATCTTAAATTAGGGTAACGTTCATTCAGTTTTGTTTTTTAAGTTTTTAAATTTCAGAGGGTTACTATGGGTGAGCCAAAAATTATATTGTCTCAAATGGGGTTGATCGACCAAATTCGTAGGGCGATCACTAATCACCGGAAAACTGGGGAAGCCAGAAAAACGGTAGGATATTTAAGTCGTCGAATGTCTGCGGTCGAAGAGGTATGGGACGAAATAACAAAAAACCAAGTTCGCATTTCTATGGAAGAGCAAACATTAAAGGACACCGATTACGTAAAGAATGGGGTATTTGAAGACGTAGAAGGTTCATATTTCGAGTTCATTGGTGAACTCCAAGAAGCCTTTGAAATAATAAGCAAACCAAAGAACCCGGTGCTCCTTAATGACTCCCTTAATGGAACAAATGGAGAATCAAGAATTCAGAATAGGTCTGAAATTCACCTACCAAAAATAAATATCCCAAAGTTCAACGGCGATTACGAATCATGGCGGTCGTTCCATGATTTGTTTGTTTCTTTAATTCATTCAAATGCGGGAATTCCTTCAGTGCAAAAACTGCATTATTTAAAAACAAGTCTGGTCGGAGAAGCAGAAAAGCTTCTACGACAGTTTCAAACCATTGGAGATAATTATGGTCCAGCCTGGAATACATTAGTCAAGCGGTATGATAACAAACGAGTGCTAGTACACACTCAGTTAAGAGTTCTGTTCAATCAAAACGTGATGCGGAACGAATCGGTCAATGGTATTAAAGCCATTATCGACCAAACTTCAGAATGTCTTCATGAGTTGGAGGCATTAAAAATTCCTATTGGGGAATGGGATCCAATTGTCATACATTTGGTAAATCAAAGATTGCCTCTCGAAACGAGGAATCTATGGGAGCAATCCTTGGGAAACTCACAGGAAATACCTTCACTAGATGAATTTTTCAAATTTCTAGAAGCAAGGTATCGCACTTTGGAAGCTTTAACTGGCATAAAGCCCATCCATGTGAGTACACAAAATCATCATGTCGATTGTAAAAGTGGATGTCCACTATGTAAGCAATCACATAATTTGCATGTGTGCAAAAGGTTTTTGAACATGGATCTTTCCATGAAAAGAAAACATGTACTAGACAATAATCATTGCTTTAACTGTCTTAAAGAGGGACATCAAGCGTTAAAATGTCTAAGTAAAACGGGATGCAAAAAATGTGGTAAAAAGCACCACACGTTGTTGCACCCAGACAAGGTCATATCTTCAATAACAAGCAGAGAAGATGTGGACCATACGCAAGGTCAAATCGCACCTTCTCCGACAACTATGTTCGCTCAGAATAGTAAAGGTTGGCAAACAACACCAACCAATAACGTTCCAGGGCTACTCGCTACTGCGATGGTACAAGTAGAAAATTCAGAAGGGCATTCTGCAATTCTTCGAGCTCTGGTGGATTCGGGATCTCAAGTATCCTTCATCACAGAACGAGCAGTTCAACAACTCAAGTTGAAGGGCTCAAAAACTGCTATACAAGTCGCAGGACTGGGAAAGTCTAAGGTAGCGGCAATTAACAAACAAGTGATGTTTACGATAAAATCACTCACATCAAAATTCGTACTAAACACAGAAGCTTTGGTACTGAACAAAATCACTGGAATCACTCCGGCTTATAAGGTTCATAAAGAGAATTGGTCGTACCTTAAGGATCTTGAATTCGCAGATCCACAATTTGCTCAACCCGAAAGAATTGACATGTTGCTGGGAGTTGAAGTATACTCAGCAATTCTGTTAGAAGGGATGAGAAAGGGACCGATTGGATGTCCAATTGCCCAACGTACAAATCTTGGTTGGATATTGTTCGGTGGAAACAGTAGATCCAATCAAACCACATCATTCAACATCACTGTTGAAAATGAATTGGATAAATGGTTAAAAAGATTCTGGGAAATGGAAGAATTGTTACCATCACGTAACCATACGGCGGAAGAAACTCAATGTGAAAAATTTTTCGGAGAAACTCATAGACTCAAAGAATTTAGACAATCTCAAATTCGTCTGCCATTTATGACACCACCTAATCTCGGCAATTCAAAATCTTCTGGAAAAAATGTGGTCCAAAAATGGAAAACAAATCTACAAAAGACAACCTCGCAGATTGTGCATCACGGGAAATAGACCCAGCACTATTAAAGAATCATGACTCATGGTGGCATAGACCGATATGGCTAGCGAAATCCGAAGAACACTGGCCATCGGAAAGTGTAGAGACGATAGAAACCATAACCGAATTGAAACCTTTTTAAAAGTTTAATACCTCAAGAAATTAGCTGTGTAGAATTGTTTAACAAGTATTCATCATTCACAAAGTTCAATAGGGTTATAGCATGGTGTATGCGATGGAATCACAAGAATCATAAGTATCGAAACCAACCTCACTTAACCACAACCGAACTACACCAGGCAAGGATCATAATATGTAAACATGTACAAAAAACAGACTTTACAAAAGAATTGAACTGTTTACAAAGAAATATGAAACTACCAAAGGAAAGCAAGTTATTGAATTTAAATCCCTTTATTGGAAGTGACGGTTTAATAAGAATACACGGTAGATTAGCTAATTCAAATTTACCTTATGATCAACGGCATCCAATTATTTTGCCGAAAGGACACCATGTGATAAATACACTCATCGACGAAATCCATAGTCAAACTTTTCATGGAGGAACTCAACTCGTACTTAATAGTCTACGCTCCAAATATTGGATTTTGGATGGACGAAATACCGTTCGGCTTCGAATTTTTAAGTGTAATCGATGCGTCAGATTTCGTCCTCAGCTTCCGTCTCAACTAATGGGAGATTTACTATCACTCAGAGTAAATGTTTTTCGCCCTTTCACTTATTGCGGAGTTGATTATGCTGGTCCAATTGACCACCGAATGTCGAAGTATCGTAAAGCCAATTCATAATCCGTATGGATGTATTAATTATTGATGATGATTGTCACTTCACTGATGGAGAATTACCACCAACTCAAGGAAGAAGCATCAATATTAAAAAACTATTAAACCAAAAATCGACGGAGGCAAACAAACCAAGAAAACTAAAACAAAAAATCAAAATTCGACCAGTCACCTGGGGCAAGGAACAGCTATCTCTTAAACCACAATCAAAGGAGCTAAAAACCACTCGACCAGCTGGAAGCCCACTTCAATCAAAACCAAAACATCGTGCTGAAAAAGAAACAACTCCGGAATACACTCAAGAGTAACGTGAGCGTTTCAAAGACCTCTTTGGTTCAGACTCAGATCCTAAAGAACCAAAGGAAAATAAAAATGTCCCCAAATTCACCATACAAACCAACATGAAACTCACCGTGAAACCTACCTTAAAATCTGCCGTGAAACCCACCGTGAAACACTCCAAAGATACCTCCAAGATACGGAACAAGGAAAAACCTGCTGAGGACACCAGCACGACGGTTCACACAGTTGACGGAATCCAAGTGAAGTTATCAAAGCAAGAATTTGACAGCGTTCCATGGGACACACTAAGAACCAATGCGAGGAATAAACGTGTCATCAGCCTCAGCAATGGGTGAATCATTAAGGTTAAGCTACTACGCACGCTTGACACCAACAATGTCACGCATTGGAAAATTGTATGGTTCGGGTATCGGGACCATCCTGCTTCTTCTCAGACGAATACAAAAAATGGGACAACGTGTTAAAAATAACTGGGGGGAGTATGTTGAGTCTTCAACATTTTTTCCTGGAAAAAAGAGTTATTAAAAAAAAAAAAATAAATAAAAAATATAAAAACAATAAATACTTTGTTTACTTGTTGAACTGTCAAACGGCACCAAATTGAAATGCGACAAACGTTTCTGTACAGCGGTGTTTTAGTTATCCACTGAACAGAATTTCTCAGATTGCATTATAATGAAAATTCTAATTTTTAACGAATAATTCGTATATTTAATAATTTACGGCATTATAACTAATGCTACGAATTATAATATAATTGGTCTTCAGCAGGAATGAATGTTTGATGAAATATTTCAAAAAATCTAACACATAAGTTATGAATTTGATTCAACGTAAGTTTAGCAACATCATTTGTACACCCCCGCATTTTGGAACTTTCATTTAAGTTTTTTGCTCGAATTTAATTGGAAAGTTAAAAAGGATTACAAAAAGACTTAAAGAAATCATTTACAAACGTAATGACAACAAAATCGAATGACACCCGATAAACTGTATCTTAGGGTTTACACACCCCTAAAATTATGAATAAGTTTTTATCATTTTATGTACCAAAATTATCAGGAGGACACAAATGCGTTATAGAAAATTCGAAAGGAATAAAATTCAAATAAAAAGATAAAAGAATTAGATCATTAGCGAGAAATATGATCAAAATTTCGAATTTTAAATATCATAAGGACTTCATTTTGACTCAGAAGTCAGTTGGTCCATTGTTAGTTTCAAAGAACCGTTAGGACTAGACTATAAAAGGGGGAACCAAATCGATATAAAATCACTAAGTATTTTCAGCTCAAGGCAGAAGGGAATCTATTTGGATTAATAAAAAAAGATTAATGTGTTAACTTGCTCGCTTTCTTTTATTAACTGACTTTTTATTAAAATTGTGTATGACATTAAGAGAGAAGTATTGCCAACATAAAAATTTTATAATGTAATCTCAACATTTCCACTCATTATTAAATTTTCTTTTGCATTACTTTACTTCTTTAAACAAATTTACATTTAGATCTTAAATTCATTAAATTACACAAATAATTATGACGACTTCTGACCAATGCCTTCGTAAGTATATCAGCAACCTGTTCATCCGTATTGATGTATTCCAACTTGAAAAAACCTTCTTGAAATTTTTCACGAATGAAATGATGCTGAATATCAATATGCTTAGTTCTCTTATGAAATACTGGATTTTTGACCAAACGAATTGCACTTTGATTGTCCATAAATAATTTAGCATCAAATCCTTCATCAGGATTTAATTCAGCCACCAAACGCCTAAGCCAAATCAATTCTTTTACAGTTTGACATGCAGCAACATATTCTGATTCTGTTGATGATGTCGACACCGATTGTTGTTTCATAGATGTCCAGCTTATCACACCAGAACCAAGATGAAACATGTAACCACTTGTTGATCTTCTTGTTTCAGTATCTCCAGCGTAATCTGCATCACTGTATCCAACAAAATCAAGTTCATCATCACTGTTGTAAAGAATACCCAGATTAGCCGTACCCTTGATGTATCTGAATAAGCGTTTAACTGTATTGACATGAGCATGACTTGGCCTATCAAGATATCGACTAACGACACCAACAGCATAACTGATATCTGGTCGCGTACCAATTGCTAAATACATCAGACTGCCAACAGCCTCACGATATGGATAATCGTCATTCCTCTCATCATTTACAAAATCTCCTAGATTTTGGTTACTATCCATTGGTGTAGGCACAATTTTGCAATCACTCATGTTGAAACGATTTAGTATTTTCTTAACGTATGCTTCTTGATGAATTAAAATTGAACCATTCAATGATCTCTCAATTTGAAGTCCCAAAAAAAATTTTGCTTCGAACACCTTAATTTCAAAATGTTCCTCCATGTATGAAATTACTAGTTCAATTTCTCTTATGTCTTGAGCTAACATTAGACCATCATCCACAAAAATTGCGATAATAACAAGTTTGTCATCCCTTTTTCGAACAAATACACATGGATCACTATTGCATACTTTGAACTTGAAACGACGAATAAACGAAGTTAGTTTTTCATTCCAACATCTGGAAGCTTGTTTAAGTCCATACAGACCTTTAACTAATTTGCACACACGTCCAGTTCCATCTTCATATCCAACTGGCTGTTTCATGTAGAGTTTTTCTTTTAAATTACCATTAAGAAATGCAGTCTTCACATCAAATTGCCTAATCTTCATTTTCTTCATTGCTGCCAATGATAAAATTGTACGAAGTGACGTAAACTTATCAACTGGACTGAAAGTTTCTTCATAATCAATGCTATACTGCTGCATGAAACCACGAATCACCAATCTTGCCTTGAAACGATCAATTCTTCCATCAGTATTTTCTTTTACTTTAAACACCCAACGATTGTCTATTACTTTCTGATTTTCAGGCGGTTCAACCAGATCCCACGTATGATTCTTGATCAATGAATTATATTCATCATCCATTGCACATTTCCATTGTTCAACTTCTGCTGATTAAATTGCCTCTTCATATGTATTTGGCTCAATCATAGTTGCCAAATAACCAGTTTCAATCAATCTTTGTGATGATTTAATTTCTTTTCGCAGTTTATAACGATTGTTTTTGCGTTGTCTTGGTTGATGATTCACCATATCATCAGTTCCATCGTTGTCATCATTTGCATCTTTGAATGTTGCTGAATCATTTGATGAATCTTTTTCATCATTATTATCAACATTTTCAAATGTCAATGAATTGCTTTTAACATTTTTAGCTTCACCAGTGACGTCTTCATCGCTATCATCAATTACGAATACCTTTGGTTCAAATTCATTAAACCGAACATCACAGCTGATGATTATTTTCTGACTTTTTGGATCATATAGACGAAAATTCTTGATTGTGGGTTCGTATCCAATCAAGTGAACCTTTCTTGCTTTTGGATCCCACTTCGCTCGACCAGTTTGTTTTGGAATTTGTACAAAACATTCAGTACCAAAAATTTTAATATGACCCAAGTATGGTTTTTTATCAAACCATTTCTTATACGGTGTATCACCAATGCAGTTGCTGTTTGTAGAACGATTCAATACGTATGTAGCCGTACGAACTGCCTCTGGCCACAAAAACTTTGAAAGACCACTTCCAATTAACATAGTTCTAGCACATTCTTGAATTGTGCGATTCTCACGTTCAATTCTACCATTTTGCTCTGGTGTATATGCCACAATATTTTCAATTTGAATACCATGATTCGCCAACAATTTCTTAACCTTTTCATTGACAAACTCCGTACCATTATCAAAACGAAAATATTTTATACGACAGCCATTCATGTTTTGCACCATTGGAATGAATGAACTCAGATGATCAATAACTTCATCCTTTGATTTTAACATGTATATAAATCGAAAACTTGTTGCCTCGTCCTTGATTAACATGAAGTAACGGTAACCACCAATGACTATTTCTTCCATTGGACCACATAAATCAACATGCATGATTTCACCCCTTTCCGATGGACGTTTCACTGCCCTTTTGTGACTTGATCGTGTCATTTTTCCGAGTTGACAATCCTCACAGAAAAATCTATCATTGTTTGATAAAACAATACCTTCAACCAAATCATCCTTATACATTTTCTTAATCACAAACAATACCACACCATGCCAGATCATCTTTCTTTTTACCGCTCTTTTGATTATTCTTTTGATCCGATGAATTATTCTTATTTGGACATTCCTTTGACCAATGACCAATTTGATCACACGAATGACACTTTGTCTTTTTTTTTAATTCATCAATATTCTTTTTTGGCTTGAATTTAGACTTTTCTTTTGGTTTCGATGCCTGTTTCATTTTTGCCACAAAGGCAACACTTGAATCACACTCAGAAGCATTAATTTTTTTTAAATTATCTTCCTCCAATTGTAGCGACGACAATAGTGTATCCAATTTTCGAATTTCTTTTGTGTTGTACCAAACTGTCTTATAATTATTGAATTTCGACGTCAAACTACTGATAATTCGCACCATTTTCATGTTTTCAGAGAGTTTTTCACCTTGACTTTCAATTTCAGCTACCAATTGGTTGACCTTTGAAATATAATTCAGTACCGTTTCATCCTCAGACATCTTAAGAGCAAAGTATTCCTTGTATAAA
Source organism: Xylophagus ater (assembly GCA_963422695.1). Taxonomy (NCBI): domain Eukaryota; kingdom Metazoa; phylum Arthropoda; class Insecta; order Diptera; family Xylophagidae; genus Xylophagus; species Xylophagus ater. The sequence goes on from OY730479.1 coordinate 33,456,410, forward strand.
TTCATTACGCGAATTTCAGAATTCTTTTCAAAAAATTCTTTCAACTTGTCAATCATTTGTTTTGCAGTTGTACATGCCAAAACAAGATTTGCACGTTCATGATCCAAAAATTGAATAATTGCATTCATCGCCTTTCCTTCATTTCGCTCATATTTTGCCCTAGTTTCAGCAGATGCATCTAATGCCGGTAATTTTCCTTCAATATTGTCAGTCAAAGCATGCGCCTTCATATAAGCACTTATTTGAAATTTCCATAATCGATAATTTCTGTCATTCAATTTATGACCGATGAAATTATTTTCATCACGACGTTCACCAAAAAGATCCATTTCAAAAACAAATTAAAAAGAGTTTTATTTATTGTTCATTTGTTTCATTCAATATCAACAATCGAATGTTTTAACAGCGTCTATTTGCGTCTCGCTCTAACATACAAGAAGAAGACCACCATGAACATAAAACAATGACACAATGTCAATCAATGTTGTGAAATACGAAAACTTTATTTCAACACCAAGCACTTTAAATATTTATGATTCAACGATCAGCTTCAAAATATTTAATTTTGTTTTATACGAATTACATTGTACAGCGACTTTTGAAAAAGAAACTAAAAAAAAATATTTTACGGTTCGACGACACGACTTTATTTGTTTTTTACTTTTTATTTCACATTAATCGGAAACCACTGGGTCCATAACCTATTTGGATTAATAAAAAAAGATTAATGTGTTAACTTGCTCGCTTTCTTTTATTAACTGACTTTTTATTAAGATTGTGTGTGACATTAAGAGAGAAGTATTGCCAACATAAAAATTTTATAATCTAATCTCAACAGAATCAACTATAAGCAAAATGGTGAGTACTAAATTTTAGAAATTGTCTATGGTGAAACATAGAAATGAACACTTGGCAATTTGCAAAGGATATTTCGCCTTGCAAATTTTCAATCGGATATTGATAACGGATATTCGTAGCCTTATCAATTTTCATATTAAAAATAGTGACGGATACTTTAGCCTTATTATTTTTAATCGGAGTTAATTCTGGATAATCGTTGCCGAATTAACATTAAGTTAAGTAACTTGATAATTTTATTCAAGAATGTTTCACGCATGGACAATTACATTTTAACGTACAATCATGGACATTTTAGCATGATATTCTCTTCTCAAATCATGGACATATTAGCCTGATTTTCACACGCAAAATCACGGACATACTAGCCTGATTTTCACACGCAAAATCACGGACATACTAGCCTGATTTTCACACGCAAAATCACGGACATATTAGCCTGATTTTCACACGCAAAATCACGGATATACTAGCCTGATTTTCACACGCAAAATTACGGACATATTAGCCCGATTTTCACACGCAAAATCACGGACATACTAGCCTGATTTTCACACGCAAAATCACGGACATACTAGCCTGATTTTCACACGCAAAATCACGGACATATTGGCCTGATTTTCACACGCAAAATCACGGACATACTAGCCTGATTTTCACACGCAAAATCACGGACATACTAGCCTGATTTTCACACGCAAAATCACGGACATACTAGCCTGATTTTCTCACGCAAAGTCACTACATTTAGCCTGATTGGACTACGGATAGAGGCCTGATTTTCTTACACGAAATCAGGGATATCTTAGTCGGATATATTATCATTGGACTACGAATATTGGCCTAATTTTCTTACGTAAAATTAGGGATATCTTAGTCAGATATATTATCATGAGACTACGGAGATTGGCCTGATTTTCTTACACAAAATCAGGGGTATCTTAGTCGGATATATCAAAACACAACTACGGATATTGGCCCGATTTTCTTACACGAAATTAGGGATATCTTAGTCTGATATATCAACATTGGACTACGGATATTGGCCTGATTTTTATACACAGAATCAGGGGTATCTTAGTCGGATATATCAACATACAACTACGGATATTGGCCTGATTTTTAAACACAAAATCAGGGGTATCTCAGTCGGATATATCAAAACACAACTACGGATATTGGCCTGATTTGCTTACACAAAATCAGGGGTATCTTAGTGGGATATATCAAAACACAACTACGGATATTGGCCTGATTTTCTTACATGAAATCAGGGATATCTTAGTCGGATAGATCATAACACTACTACGGATATTGGCCTGATTTTCTTACGCAAAATTAGGGATATCTTAGTCGGATACATTATCATACAACTACGGATATTGGCCTGATTTTTATACACAGAATCAGGGGTATCTTAGTCGGATATACCACAACACAACTACGGATATTGGCCTGATTTTCTTACACAAAATCAGGGGTATCTTAGTCGGATATATCAAAACACAACTACGGATATTGGCCTGATTTTCTTACACAAAATCAGGGGTATCTTAGTCGGATATATCAAAACACAACTACGGATATTGGCCTGATTTTCTTACAAGAAATCAGGGATATCTTAGTCGGATAGATCATAACACTACTACGGATATTGGCCTGATTTTCTTACGCAAAATTAGGGATAACTTAGTCGGATATTTAGTTAGGATTAATTATTTAACAAAATAAAATGTTTTATTATTTTAATGTTTAATAGTTTTAATTTTCGGTGGAGGAATAAATTAGTTTTTGCTTTTTTTAGCAACTAAACAAAATTATATATATATTATTTTTTTTAGGAACTCAAAACTTACTTGATTAAAATAAAAATTAAATTTACAATCTATGATAAAATAGAATAAAATAATACAGTAATTATTAAAACTAAGTGTTTTATTTGTGAACTCCACAATACTCCCCTTTCAGTGAAAACGACATTGAGACATGCTCGGTTTTTTGTTTTTTTTTTTTTTTAAATATATTAAAAAACAAAGGTTACTTTCTTTCTTTTTTTCTCTTTTGCAGCAATAGTGGGTTCGTCTTTCTCATTGTCTACAAAGGCTGGTTTTAACCTGTCAATTGAAACTGTTTTCGATTTACCGTTTATGCACAACGAACAATTTTTTTTACCGCGATCGAGGACTTTGAAAGGTCCATCATAAGGAGATTGCAAACTGGCTTTAACTTTATCCACTCTAAGAAACACAAAATCACAATCAGAAAGTTTTTTGGGTATGTAAGGTTTTATTCCTGAATGATTGCTCGTTTGCATTGGAACTAGTTTTTTGAAATTATTTCTTAAAATGTTTATAAAGTTAGGTATGTCTAAATTGTTACTTCTGTTTGTTGGTAGTATGAATTCTCCTGGAACTCTCAGATTTTGTCCGAAAACTAACTCTGCTGGTGTACATTGTAAGCTTTCTTTAATAGTCGTTCGTAAACCTAGGAGAATAATGGGGATTTGATCGGTCCAGTGTTGGGAATTTCCAGAAGCCCTTAATGCTGTTTTAAAAGTTCGGTGAAACCTTTCAACCAAACCATTTGATTGAGGGTGATAGGCAGTGGTGTGTATTTTATGTATGCCTAGTAGTGCTGTTAATTCTGTGAATAATTTGGATTCAAATTGCGGGCCTTGATCCGTCGTAAGTCGCGCTGGAATACCAAAACGTGAAATGTACTCATTGAAAAATGTTCTTGCTATGGTTGCTGCTGTAGTGTCTTTAATCGGATACGCTTCCGGCCAGCGTGTGAAACGATCTATAATGGTTAGAATATATGTAAAACCATTTGAGAACGGGAAAGGACCAATGATATCCATGTGGATATGTTCGAACCCGCCTTCTGGGATTTTAATGTGGCCCACGGGTGATTTTGTGTGTTTGTTGATCTTGTTCTTTTGGCAGTTAATGCATGTTTTAGTCCAAGTGCCAATGTCTGTGTTCATTTTGGGCCAAAAGTATTTTTTTGTTATTAGTTTTTTGGTGGCTCGCATACCTGGATGAGCTAAATTGTGTAAACCATTAAAAATAATTTTGCGCAAAATGTTGGGTATATAAGGTCTATTTATACCTGTGGAATTTTCGCTCCAAATAAATGATTCCGAAAATGGTAGTTGTACATTTGATAGCTTAAATTTTGAATCAAACGGTCGATTGTGGTTTGAGATAAGGTTTTTAAGTTCGTCGTCGCTATTTTGTTGTGATTTTATTGTGTCGGAATCTAGCTTGATACAATCGTTCGCGGAACATTCTTTTTGAGCAATGCGCGATAACGTGTCTGCTACTACATTAAATTTTCCTTTCAAATGTCGGATGTCTGTTGTAAACTGCGTAATAAAATCTAGTTGCCGCTCCTGTCTAGGGCTTCGTTCTGTTTTTGTGAAAATTGCTGTTGTAAGGGGTTTATGGTCTGTGAAGATACAAAAATCCTTACCTTCAATGAAATATCGAAAATGTTTAATAGAGATAAAAATAGCTAAGAGCTCTCTGTCAAAAGCGGAGTAATTGATTTCGGCCTTTTTTAATTTCTTGGAATGGAAAGCGATCGGTTGCCAAGTGGCATTTACGAATTGTTGCAAAACTGCTCCGATGGCTGTATTTGAAGCGTCCACCATTAATGAGAGAGTGGCATCTTCGATAGGATGCATTAATAGCGTCATTACAATCGTTTGGCCAGTAAAAATGTTTGTTTGATTTTGTTTTTGAACGTAGTGTAGTTAAATATGAATAGATAGGACACAGAGTTTCTGTCAGATTTTGAATAAAACGATGATAGTAATTCACCATTCCAATAAACCTTTCAATGTGTTTGATTGATGTAGGTAAAGGAAAGTTTCTTATTGCTATTATACGATCATCGGAAGGCAGAATACCGTCTTTCGTAATTTTGTGACTAAGGAAGTCGATAGAGTTGACACCAAAAACACATTTTGATATGTTAATATTGATACCAAATTTGCTCAATCGGGTAAAAATTTCTTTTAAATGAGCTTTATGCTCCGTTTCATCTTTGCTGAAAACCAGTATATCATCAATATACACAAAAACAAAATTTAAACCATAGACAATTTTGTCCATGAAACGTTGGAATGTTTGCGCCGCGTTTCTTAATCCAAAGGGCATACGAGTAAATTCGAATAAACCGAAAGGAGTAGTAATTGCAGTTTTTCCAATATCATCAGTTGCGACTGGAATGTGATGATAGGCGCGCACCAGGTCTAATAACCTAAATCTATTTTAAATATTTTCGAGCCGAATGTATTAATTGATGCTCCGTTTGCTGCAGACAATACTAAATTTGGGTCTTTTTGATTAAATTTGTACATTGAATTTGGGATAACGGAAAGGTCTGCCCCAGTATCAATTAAAAACTTTAATTTATTTTCTTTGTCCATGATGAACAATCGTTTTGAAGTGTTTGTTATAATTGATACTGAGGTGCCTTTTAGTTTTTTTTCTTGTTTAGATCTGATGGGAAAGCACAAGGCTCTACACATTTCGTTGCTTGTGCCCCGAATTTGAAGTGGTACCAACAAAACTTTCCGGTACTTTGTGATTTCTTGTTACTATTGTTGTTACGGGTTGAACTAGAATTTCTGCTAAAACTTCTACTTCTATTTTGTGAAGAAAATTCTTGGAATGCAGTTTTAAGCTCTGCCATATCGTTTTCTAGTTTATTTATTTTTTTAAACAACAACATAAGATTGTCTTGGGATTTACTATCGTTTGATGTCAAAAAGGAATTGTTATTAGGGTTAGGGAAATTCACTGCGGCAATATAATTGCCTTGCGAGAGTTCCCATATTTTATCTGCGATTTCTAGCAATTCGGTAATATTTTGTTTTCCCGAACTTATAAGAGCGATGTTAATACTTGCGGGTAGTTTTCTTAGCCAGAGATTTTTTAAAAACTCTTTACCGATCGTTGAAGAACTACCAGCAAGTATTTCCATATATCTGAAAAATTCTGACGGTTTGCGATCTCCAAATTCGGAATGTGAAAGTAATTTTTCTATACGTTTTTCTTCACTGTCACTGAATCTTTTGACCAAAATATTTTTTAATTCGGTGTATTTGTTAACCTGAGGTGGGTTTTGAAGGAAATCAAGAACTGTTATGACCACTTCTTGCGAAAGAGCCGTTACCACATATTCAAATTTTGTGGCGATTGCTTTTGCACGAAATTGTGCTTCAATTTGACAGAACCAAGCTTCTGGACAGTTAGACCAGAACTGCGGAATTTTAACGGAAGTAGCTCCGATGTCGCGAAAATTCTCACTATTGCCACTACTATTATTAACCACGATAGGATCCGTCATTTTAATCGGATAACGTATTTATGTTCCAAAATTTAAATTAAAGTCACTTCGTTCACTTGGGATAGGGGAATAGAGTGATTACAGGTTAAATAGTGGTGTAAATGTATGTACGATCTTATAGTTAAACATAAAAAAAAAAAAATTTTGCTTTCTATTGTTTTCTTAATTTCGTTTGTTTTTCTAGGGATTGATTCCAATTTCTTTATTTATTGCTTACTTGTTTTGTTTCTTTTTTTTAATGTTCTTCGATGTTCTTGTTGTTCTGCTTTTTGCTACAATTTAACCTCTTTTGTGGGCTCCTTTCAAAAAATTTAACCTCTTCTGTGGGCTCTTTTTAAATGTTGTTAATTTGCGCAGCCTTTACTTTGGCCTTTTGAATTTTCTTCAATAAATTGGTCCACCTTTCGTTTTGTTTTTTAATTTTTATTTGGTAAAAAAAAAAATACTTTTAAATTTATATTAATTTTAATTAATGTTATTATTCAGTAAATGTTCTTATTGGAACATTTCTGAATCGAAATATTGTAATTTCTCTTCTTTGCTTTAAAAAGTTGCGTAATTTTTTATACAAAAAGGAAAACTTTTACGATTTTTGTATTTCTTTTTTTTGTAAAAATGCACCGATACTGTGCTCGTCGGGGTCACCAATTTAGTTAGGATTAATTATTTAACAAAATAAAATGTTTTATTATTTTAATGTTTAATAGTTTTAATTTTCGGTGGAGCAATAAATTAGTTTTTGCTTTTTTTAGCAACTAAACAAAATTATATATATATTATTTTTTTAGGAACTCAAAACTTACTTGATTAAAATAAAAATTAAATTTACAATCTATGATAAAATAGAATAAAATAATACAGTAATTATTAAAACTAAGTGTTTTATTTGTGAACTCCACAGATATATCAACATACAACTACGGATATTGGCCTGATTTTTAAACACAGAATCAGGGGTATCTTAGTCGGATATATCACAACACAACTACGGATATTGGCCTGATTTTCTTACACAAAATCAGGGATATCTTAGTCTATTTATCACCACACAATCACGGGATTTAACATGATTTTTCTTCACGGAAAAACCACGGACTATTTCGCCTGAATATTTCATACTACTAATCATAATCATCATCGGATTTTCTTACGCAAAATTACGAATGATTTCATTTACGAAATTAACATTACTATATTGAACAAATAGCAGCAAGGAAAATTGCTACGGCAGACACGTTGAATTATCGAAACCCCAGGAGGACACTTAACTATATTTTATGAATTGTTAAAAAACTCAAACAAATTGTATATTTTTTAAATGAAATAAAACTATTTATATATTTCTTTTTACAAACACAACAATCTTGTTATTTTACCAACTACCTATCCGTTTAATTTAGTGATTAGGTTGTGTTGAAGTTTGGCAAGTATACGTCAACACAATTTCATCACTATAAATGTTTAAGTCGCGGACTTAACATTTTGGTCCTTCGAGTCGGATAGATTGATTGTTTGTAAAAGGGAATCGCGTTTTTTCCAACCAACGTATAAAAATAAACATGCGAGTCGTAACGTATTTGTGTCCTCTTGTTTAGGTAGGATCTTAAATTAGGGTAACGTTCATTCAGTTTTGTTTTTTAAGTTTTTAAATTTCAGAGGGTTACTATGGGTGAGCCAAAAATTATATTGTCTCAAATGGGGTTGATCGACCAAATTCGTAGGGCGATCACTAATCACCGGAAAACTGGGGAAGCCAGAAAAACGGTAGGATATTTAAGTCGTCGAATGTCTGCGGTCGAAGAGGTATGGGACGAAATAACAAAAAACCAAGTTCGCATTTCTATGGAAGAGCAAACATTAAAGGACACCGATTACGTAAAGAATGGGGTATTTGAAGACGTAGAAGGTTCATATTTCGAGTTCATTGGTGAACTCCAAGAAGCCTTTGAAATAATAAGCAAACCAAAGAACCCGGTGCTCCTTAATGACTCCCTTAATGGAACAAATGGAGAATCAAGAATTCAGAATAGGTCTGAAATTCACCTACCAAAAATAAATATCCCAAAGTTCAACGGCGATTACGAATCATGGCGGTCGTTCCATGATTTGTTTGTTTCTTTAATTCATTCAAATGCGGGAATTCCTTCAGTGCAAAAACTGCATTATTTAAAAACAAGTCTGGTCGGAGAAGCAGAAAAGCTTCTACGACAGTTTCAAACCATTGGAGATAATTATGGTCCAGCCTGGAATACATTAGTCAAGCGGTATGATAACAAACGAGTGCTAGTACACACTCAGTTAAGAGTTCTGTTCAATCAAAACGTGATGCGGAACGAATCGGTCAATGGTATTAAAGCCATTATCGACCAAACTTCAGAATGTCTTCATGAGTTGGAGGCATTAAAAATTCCTATTGGGGAATGGGATCCAATTGTCATACATTTGGTAAATCAAAGATTGCCTCTCGAAACGAGGAATCTATGGGAGCAATCCTTGGGAAACTCACAGGAAATACCTTCACTAGATGAATTTTTCAAATTTCTAGAAGCAAGGTATCGCACTTTGGAAGCTTTAACTGGCATAAAGCCCATCCATGTGAGTACACAAAATCATCATGTCGATTCTAAAAGTGGATGTCCACTATGTAAGCAATCACATAATTTGCATGTGTGCAAAAGGTTTTTGAACATGGATCTTTCCATGAAAAGAAAACATGTACTAGACAATAATCATTGCTTTAACTGTCTTAAAGAGGGACATCAAGCGTTAAAATGTCTAAGTAAAACGGGATGCAAAAAATGTGGTAAAAAGCACCACACGTTGTTGCACCCAGACAAGGTCATATCTTCAATAACAAGCAGAGAAGATGTGGACCATACGCAAGGTCAAATCGCACCTTCTCCGACAACTATGTTCGCTCAGAATAGTAAAGGTTGGCAAACAACACCAACCAATAACGTTCCAGGGCTACTCGCTACTGCGATGGTACAAGTAGAAAATTCAGAAGGGCATTCTGCAATTCTTCGAGCTCTGGTGGATTCGGGATCTCAAGTATCCTTCATCACAGAACGAGCAGTTCAACAACTCAAGTTGAAGGGCTCAAAAACTGCTATACAAGTCGCAGGACTGGGAAAGTCTAAGGTAGCGGCAATTAACAAACAAGTGATGTTTACGATAAAATCACTCACATCAAAATTCGTACTAAACACAGAAGCTTTGGTACTGAACAAAATCACTGGAATCACTCCGGCTTATAAGGTTCATAAAGAGAATTGGTCGTACCTTAAGGATCTTGAATTCGCAGATCCACAATTTGCTCAACCCGAAAGAATTGACATGTTGCTGGGAGTTGAAGTATACTCAGCAATTCTGTTAGAAGGGATGAGAAAGGGACCGATTGGATGTCCAATTGCCCAACGTACAAATCTTGGTTGGATATTGTTCGGTGGAAACAGTAGATCCAATCAAACCACATCATTCAACATCACTGTTGAAAATGAATTGGATAAATGGTTAAAAAGATTCTGGGAAATGGAAGAATTGTTACCATCACGTAACCATACGGCGGAAGAAACTCAATGTGAAAAATTTTTCGGAGAAACTCATAGACTCAAAGAATTTAGACAATCTCAAATTCGTCTGCCATTTATGACACCACCTAATCTCGGCAATTCAAAATCTTCTGGAAAAAATGTGGTCCAAAAATGGAAAACAAATCTACAAAAGACAACCTCGCAGATTGTGCATCACGGGAAATAGACCCAGCACTATTAAAGAATCATGACTCATGGTGGCATAGACCGATATGGCTAGCGAAATCCGAAGAACACTGGCCATCGGAAAGTGTAGAGACGATAGAAACCATAACCGAATTTAAACCTTTTTAAAAGTTTAATACCTCAAGAAATTAGCTGTGTAGAATTGTTTAACAAGTATTCATCATTCACAAAGTTCAATAGGGTTATAGCATGGTGTATGCGATGGAATCACAAGAATCACAAGTATCGAAACCAACCTCACTTAACCACAACCGAACTACACCAGGCAAGGATCATAATATGTAAACATGTACAAAAAACAGACTTTACAAAAGAATTGAACTGTTTACAAAGAAATATGAAACTACCAAAGGAAAGCAAGTTATTGAATTTAAATCCCTTTATTGGAAGTGACGGTTTAATAAGAATACACGGTAGATTAGCTAATTCAAATTTACCTTATGATCAACGGCATCCAATTATTTTGCCGAAAGGACACCATGTGATAAATACACTCATCGACGAAATCCATAGTCAAACTTTTCATGGAGGAACTCAACTCGTACTTAATAGTCTACGCTCCAAATATTGGATTTTGGATGGACGAAATACCGTTCGGCTTCGAATTTTTAAGTGTAATCGATGCGTCAGATTTCGTCCTCAGCTTCCGTCTCAACTAAAGGGAGATTTACTATCACCCAGAGTAAATGTTTTTCGCCCTTTCACTCATTGCGGAGTTGATTATGCTGGTCCAATTGACCACCGAATGTCGAAGTATCGTAAAGCCAATTCATAATCCGTATGGATGTATTAATTATTGATGATGATTGTCACTTCACTGATGGAGAATTACCACCAACTCAAGGAAGAAGCATCAATATTAAAAAACTATTAAACCAAAAATCGACGGAGGCAAACAAACCAAGAAAACTAAAACAAAAAATCAAAATTCGACCAGTCACCTGGGGCAAGGAACAGCTATCTCTTAAACCACATGCAAAGGAGCTAAAAACCACTCGACCAGCTGGAAGCCCACTTCAATCAAAACCAAAACATCGTGCTGAAAAAGAAACAACTCCGGAATACACTCAAGAGTAACGTGAGCGTTTCAAAGACCTCTTTGGTTCAGACTCAGATCCTAAAGAACCAAAGGAAAATAAAAATGTCCCCAAATTCACCATACAAACCAACATGAAACTCACCGTGAAACCTACCTTAAAATCTGCCGTGAAACCCACCGTGAAACACTCCAAAGATACCTCCAAGATACGGAACAAGGAAAAACCTGCTGAGGACACCAGCACGACGGTTCACACAGTTGACGGAATCCAAGTGAAGTTATCAAAGCAAGAATTTGACAGCGTTCCATGGGACACACTAAGAACCAATGCGAGGAATAAACGTGTCATCAGCCTCAGCAATGGGTGAATCATTAAGGTTAAGCTACTACGCACGCTTGACACCAACAATGTCACGCATTGGAAAATTGTATGGTTCGGGTATCGGGACCATCCTGCTTCTTCTCAGACGAATACAAAAAATGGGACAACGTGTTAAAAATAACTGGGGGGAGTATGTTGAGTCTTCAACATTTTTTCCTGGAAAAAAGAGTTATTAAAAAAAAAAAAATAAATAAAAAATATAAAAACAATAAATACTTTGTTTACTTGTTGAACTGTCAAACGGCACCAAATTGAAATGCGACAAACGTTTCTGTACAGCGGTGTTTTAGTTATCCACTGAACAGAATTTCTCAGATTGCATTATAATTAAAATTCTAATTTTTGACGAATAATTCGTATATTTAATAATTTACGGCATTATAAGTAATGCTACGAATTATAATATAATTGGTCTTCAGCAGGAATGAATGTTTGATGAAATATTTCAAAAAATCTAACACATAAGTTATGAATTTGATTCAACGTAAGTTTAGCAACATCATTTGTACACCCCCGCATTTTGGAACTTTCATTTAAGTTTTTTGCTCGAATTTAATTGGAAAGTTAAAAAGGATTACAAAAAGACTTAAAGAAATCATTTACAAACGTAATGACAACAAAATCGAATGACACCCGATAAACTGTATCTTAGGGTTTACACACCCCTAAAATTATGAATAAGTTTTTATCATTTTATGTACCAAAATTATCAGGAGGACACAAATGCGTTATAGAAAATTCGAAAGGAATAAAATTCAAATAAAAAGATAAAAGAATTAGATCATTAGCGAGAAATATGATCAAAATTTCGAATTTTAAATATCATAAGGACTTCATTTTGACTCAGAAGTCAGTTGGTCCATTGTTAGTTTCAAAGAACCGTTAGGACTAGACTATAAAAGGGGGAACCAAATCGATATAAAATCACTAAGTATTTTCAGCTCAAGGCAGAAGGGAATCTATTTGGATTAATAAAAAAAGATTAATGTGTTAACTTGCTCGCTTTCTTTTATTAACTGACTTTTTATTAAGATTGTGTATGACATTAAGAGAGAAGTATTGCCAACATAAAAATTTTATGATGTAATCTCAACATTTCCACTCATTATTAAATTTTCTTTTGCATTACTTTACTTCTTTAAACAAATTTACATTTAGATCTTAAATTCATTAAATTACACAAATAATTATGACGACTTCTGACCAATGCCTTCGTAAGTATATCAGCAACCTGTTCATCCGTATTGATGTATTCCAACTTGAAAAAACCTTCTTGAAATTTTTCACGAATGAAATGATGCTGAATATCAATATGCTTAGTTCTCTTATGAAATACTGGATTTTTGACCAAACGAATTGCACTTTGATTGTCCATAAATAATTTAGCATCAAATCCTTCATCAGGATTTAATTCAGCCACCAAACGCCTAAGCCAAATCAATTCTTTTACAGTTTGACATGCAGCAACATATTCTGATTCTGTTGATGATGTCGACACCGATTGTTGTTTCATAGATGTCCAGCTTATCACACCAGAACCAAGATGAAACATGTAACCACTTGTTGATCTTCTTGTTTCAGTATCTCCAGCGTAATCTGCATCACTGTATCCAACAAAATCAAGTTCATCATCACTGTTGTAAAGAATACCCAGATTAGCCGTACCCTTGATGTATCTGAATAAGCGTTTAACTGTATTGACATGAGCATGACTTGGCCTATCAAGATATCGACTAACGACACCAACAGCATAACTGATATCTGGTCGCGTACCAATTGCTAAATACATCAGACTGCCAACAGCCTCACGATATGGATAATCGTCATTCCTCTCATCATTTACAAAATCTCCTAGATTTTGGTTACTATCCATTGGTGTAGACACAATTTTGCAATCACTCATGTTGAAACGATTTAGTATTTTCTTAACGTATGCTTCTTGATGAATTAAAATTGAACCATTCAATGATCTCTCAATTTGAAGTCCCAAAAAAAATTTTGCTTCGAACACCTTAATTTCAAAATGTTCCTCCATGTATGAAATTACTAGTTCAATTTCTCTTATGTCTTGAGCTAACATTAGACCATCATCCACAAAAATTGCGATAATAACAAGTTTGTCATCCCTTTTTCGAACAAATACACATGGATCACTATTGCATACTTTGAACTTGAAACGACGAATAAACGAAGTTAGTTTTTCATTCCAACATCTGGAAGCTTGTTTAAGTCCATACAGACCTTTAACTAATTTGCACACACGTCCAGTTCCATCTTCATATCCAACTGGCTGTTTCATGTAGACTTTTTCTTTTAAATTACCATTAAGAAATGCAGTCTTCACATCAAATTGCCTAATCTTCATTTTCTTCATTGCTGCCAATGATAAAATTGTACGAAGTGACGTAAACTTAACAACTGGACTGAAAGTTTCTTCATAATCAATGCCATACTGCTGCATGAAACCACGAATCACCAATCTTGCCTTGAAACGATCAATTCTTCCATCAGTATTTTCTTTTACTTTAAACACCCAACGATTGTCTATTACTTTCTGATTTTCAGGCGGTTCAACCAGATCCCACGTATGATTCTTGATCAATGAATTATATTCATCATCCATTGCACATTTCCATTGTTCAACTTCTGTTGATTGAATTGCCTCTTCATATGTATTTGGCTCAATCATAGTTGCCAAATAACCAGTTTTAATCAATCTTTGTGATGGTTTAATTTCTTTTCGCAGTTTATAACGATTGTTTTTGCGTTGTCTTGGTTGATGATTCACCATATCATCAGTTCCATCGTTGTCATCATTTGCATCTTTGAATGTTGCTGAATCATTTGATGAATCTTTTTCATCATTATTATCAACATTTTCAAATGTCAATGAATTGCTTTTACCATTTTTAGCTTCACCAGTGACGTCTTCATCGCTATCATCAATTACGAATACCTTTGGTTCAAATTCATTAAACCGAACATCACAGCTGATGATTATTTTCTGACTTTTTGGATCATATAGACGAAAATTCTTGATTGTGGGTTCGTATCCAATCAAGTGAACCTTTCTTGCTTTTGGATCCCACTTCGCTCGACCAGTTTGTTTTGGAATTTGTACAAAACATTCAGTACCAAATTTTTAATATGACCCAAGTATGGTTTTTTATCAAACCATTTCTTATACGGTGTATCACCAATGCAGTTGCTATTTGTAGAACGATTCAATACGTATGTAGCCGTACGAACTGCCTCTGGCCACAAAAACTTTGAAAGACCACTTCCAATTAACATAGTTCTAGCACATTCTTGAATTGTGCGATTCTCACGTTCAATTCTACCATTTTGCTCTGGTGTATATGCCACAATATTTTCAATTTGAATACCATGATTCGCCAACAATTTCTTAACCTTTTTATTGACAAACTCCGTACCATTATCAAAACGAAAATATTTTATACGACAGCCATTCATGTTTTGCACCATTGGAATGAATGAACTCAGATGATCAATAACTTCATCCTTTGATTTTAACATATATATAAATCGAAAACTTGTTGCCTCGTCCTTGATTAACATGAAGTAACGGTAACCACCAATGCCTATTTCTTCCATTGGACCACATAAATCAACATGCATGATTTCACCCCTTTCCGATGGACGTTTCACTGCCCTTTTGTGACTTGATCGTGTCATTTTTCCGAGTTGACAATCCTCACAGAAAAATCTATCATTGTTCGATAAAACAATACCTTCAACCAAATCATCCTTATACATTTTCTTAATCACAAACAATACCACAACATGCCAGATCATCTTTCTTTTTACCGCTCTTTTGATTATTCTTTTGATCCGATGAATTATTCTTATTTGGACATTCCTTTGACCAATGACCAATTTGATCACACGAATGACACTTTGTCTTTTTTTTTAATTCATCAATATTCTTTTTTGGCTTGAATTTAGACTTTTCTTTTGGTTTCGATGCCTGTTTCATTTTTGCCACAAAGGCAACACTTGAATCACACTCAGAAGCATTAATTTTTTTTAAATTATCTTCCTCCAATTGTAGCGACGACAATAGTGTATCCAATTTTCGAATTTCTTTTGTGTTGTACCAAACTGTCTTATAATTATTGAATTTCGACGTCAAACTACTGATAATTCGCACCATTTTCATGTTTTCAGAGAGTTTTTCACCTTGACTTTCAATTTCAGCTACCAATTGGTTGACCTTTGAAATATAATTCAGTACCGTTTCATCCTCAGACATCTTAAGAGCAAAGTATTCCTTGTATAAATTCATTACGCGAATTTCAGAATTCTTTTCAAAAAATTCTTTCAACTTGTCAATCATTTGTTTTGCAGTTGTACGTGCTAAAACAAGATTTGCACGTTCATGATCCAAAAATTGAATAATTGCATTCATCGCCTTTCCTTCATTTCGCTCATATTTTGCCCTAGTTTCAGCAGATGCATCTAATGCCGGTAATTTTCCTTCAATATTGTCAGTCAAAGCATGCGCCTTCAT
>OY730479.1:34072556-34271129 GCA_963422695.1 Xylophagus ater
CACGGCGGATTTTAAGGTAGGTTTCACGGTGAGTTTCATGTTGGTTTGTATGGTGAATTTGGGGACATTTTTATTTTCCTTTGGTTCTTCAGAATCTGAGTCTGAGCCAAAGAGGTCTTTGAAACGCTCACGTTGCTCTTGAGTGTATTCCGGAGTTGTTTCTTTTTCGGCACGATGTTTTGGTTTTGATTGAAGTGGGCTTCCAGCTGGTCGAGTGGTGTTTAGCTCCTTTGTATGTGGTTTAAGAGATAGCTGTTCCTTACCCCATGTGACTGGTCGAATTTTGATTTTTGTTTTAATTTTTTTGGTTTGTTTGCCTCTGTCGATTTTTTGTTTCATAATTTTTTAATATTGATGCTTCTTCCTGGAGTTGGTGGTAATTCTCCATCAGTGAAGTGGCAATCATCATCAATAATTAATACATCCATCTAAAATTTTATTTTATTATAATTATTATTCGGTGATATTGTTGACACATTATTAACGTACACGGATTATAAATTGGCTTGTTTATTGGTTGGAAGTCTAATAATTTTTATGATTGGACGTTTAAATACTCCTTCCTTGGTTTTAACCGTAACTACCCTAACTATATTATCTTTGCCGAGATGAATATCTATTATACTTGCTAAAGGCCATTTGGTAGGTGGTAGGGCATTGTTTTTTAGAATTACTAATTCTCCTATTTCTAAATTGGGAGTTACTGTCAACCATTTAGGTCGTTGTTGTAATCGATTTAGATAGTCGGTTGACCATTTTTTCCAGAAGATTTGTTGCAACTGTTTGAGGTGTTGCCGCCTTGAAAGGATATGGAAGTTTTCTGTGGTTATATCCTGTTCTGGAAGTGCTATGATTGTTGACCCTATGAGGAAATGACCAGGGGTTAAGGGTTCCAAGTCTTCGATTTTGTATGATTTGGCTTTACGATACTTTGACATTCGGAGGTCAATTGGACCAGCATAATCAACTCCGCAATGAGTGAAAGGGCGAGAAACATTTACCCTGGGTGATGGGAAATCTCCCATTAGTTGAGACGGAAGCTAAGGACGAAATCTGGCGCATCGATTACACTTAAAATTCGAAGCCAAATGGTATTTCGTCCATCCAATATCCAATATTTGGAGCGTAAACTATTAGGTACGAGTTGAGTTCCTCCATGAAAAGTTTGACTATGGATTTCGTCGATGAGTGTATTTATCACATGGTGTCCTTTCGGCAAAATAATTGGATGCCGTTGATCATAAGGTAAATTTGAATTAGCTAATCTACCGTGTATTCTTATTAAAGCGTCACTTCCAGCAAAGGGATTTAAATTCAATAACTTGCTTTCCTTTGGTAGTTTCATATTCCTTTGTAAACAGTTCAATTCTTTTGTAAAGTCTGTTTTTTGTACATGTTTACATATTATGATCCTTGCCTGGTGTAGTTCGGTTGTGGTTAAGTGAGGTTGATTCTTGTGATTCCATCGCATACACCATGGTATAACCCTATTTAACTTTGTGAATGATGAATACTTGTTAAACAATTCTACACAACTAATTTCTTGAGTTATTAAACTTTTAAAAGGTTTCAATTCGGGTATGGTTTCTATCGTCTCTATACTTTCCGATGGCCAGTGTTCTTCGGATTTTGCTAGCCATATCGGTCTATGCCACCATGAATCATGATTCTTTAATAGTGCTGGGTCTATTTCCCGTGATGCACAATCTGCGGGGTTGCCTTTTGTAGATTTGTTTTCCATTTTTGGACCACATTTTTTTCAGAAGATTTTGAATTGCCGAGATTAGGTGGTGTCATAAATGGCAGACGAACTTGAGATTGTCTAAATTCTTTGAGTCTATGAGTTTCTCCGAAAAATTTTTCACATTGAGTGTCTTCCGCCGTATGGTTACGTGATGGTAACAATTCTTCCATTTCCCAGAATCTTTTTAACCATTTATTCAATTCATTTTCAACAGTTATGTTGAATGATGTGGTTTGATTGGATCTACTGTTTCCACCGAACAATATCCAACCAAGATTTGTACGTTGGGCAATTGGACATCCAATCGGTCCCTTTCTCATCCCTTCTAACAAAATGGCTGAGTATACTTCAACTCCCAGCAACATGTCAATTCTTCCGGGTTGAGCAATTTGTGGATCTGCGAATTCGAGATTCTTAAGGTGCGACCAATTTTCTTTGTGGACCTTGTCAGCTGGAGTGATTCCAGTGATTTTGTTCAGTACCAAGGCTTCTGTGCTTAGTACGAATTTTGATGTGAGTGATTTTATCGTAAACATCACTTGTTTGTTAATTGCCGCTACCTTAGACTTTCCCAGTCCTGTGACTTGTATAGCAGTTTTTGAGCCCTTCAACTTGAGTTGTTGAACTGCTCGTTCTGTGATGAAGGATACTTGAGATCCCGAATCCACCAGAGCTCGAAGAATTGCAGAATGACCTTCTGAATTTTCTACTCGTACCATTGCAGTAGCGAGTAGCCCTCGAACGTTTTTGGTTGGTGTTGTTTGCCAACCTTTACTATTCTGAGCGAACATAGTTGTTGGAGAAGGTGCGATTTGACCTTGCGTATGGTCCACATCTTCTCTGCTTGTTATTGAAGATATGACCTTGTCTGGGTGCAACAACGTGTGGTGCTTTTTACCACATCTTTTGCATCCCGTTTTACTTAGACAGTTTGATGCTTAATGTCCCTCTTTAAGACAGTTAAAGCAATGATTATTGTCTAGTACATGTTCTCTTTTCATGGAAAGATCCATGTTCAAAAACTTTTTGCACGCATGCAAATTATGTGATTGCTTACATAATGGACATCCACTTTTACAATCGACATGATGATTTTGTGTACTCACATGGATGGGCTTTATGTCTGTTAAAGCTTCCAATGTGCGATACCTTGCTTCTAGAAATTTGAAAAACTCATCTAGTGAAGGTATATCCTGTGTATTTCCCAAGGATTGCTCCCATAGATTCCTCGTTTCGAGAGGCAATCTTTGATTTACCAAATGTATGACAATTGGATCCCATTCCCCAATAGGAATTTTTAATGCCTCCAACTCATGAAGACATTCTGAAGTTTGGTCGATAATGGCTTTAATACCATTGACCGATTCGTTCCGCATCACATTTTGATTGAACAGAACTCTTAATTGAGTGTGTACTAGCACTCGTTTGTTATCATACCGCTTGACTAATGTATTACAGGCCGGGCCATAATTATCTCCAATGGTTTGAAACTGTCATAGAAGCCTTTCTGCTTCTCCGACCAGACTTGTTTTTAAATAAAGAAGTTTTTGCACTGAACGAATTCCCGCATTTGAATGAATTAAAGAAACAAACAAATCATGGAACGACCGCCATGATTTGTAATCGCCGTTAAACTTTGGGAGATTTATTTTGGGTAGGTGAATTTCAGACCTATTTTGAATTCTTGATTCTCCATTTGTTCCATTAAGGGAGTCATTAAGGAGCACCGGGTTCTTTGATTTACTTATTATTTCAAAGGCTTCCTGGACTTCACCAATGAACTCGAAATATGAACCTTCTACGTCTTCGAATACCCCATTCTTTACGTAATCGGTGTCCTTTAATATTTGCTCTTCCATAGAAATGCGAACTTGGTTTTTTGTTATTTCGTCCCATACCTTTTTGACCGCAGACATTCGACGACTTAAATATCCTCCCGTTTTTCTGGCTTCCATAGTTTTCCGGTGATTAATGATCGCCCTACGAATTTGGTCGATCAACCCCATTTGCGACAATATAATTTTTGGCTCACCCATAGTAACCCTCTGAAATTTAATAACTTAAAAAACAAAACTGAATGAACGTTACCCTAATTTAAGATTCTACCTAAACAAGGGGACACAAATACGTTACGACTCGTATGTTTATTTTTATACGTTGGTTGGAAAAACGCGATTACCTTTTACAAACAATCAATCTATCCGGCTCGAAGGACCAAAATGTTAAGTCCGCGACTTAAACATTTATAATGATGAAATTGTGTTGACGTATACTTGCCAAACTTCAACACAACCTAATCACTAAATTAAACGGATAGGTAGTTGGTAAAATAACAAGATTGTTGTGTTTGTAAAAAGAAATATATAAATAGTTTTATTTGATTTAAAAAATATGCAATTTGTTTGAGTTTTTTAATAATTCATAAAATATAGTTAAGTGTCCTCCTGGGGTTTCGCTAATTTAACGTGTCTGCCGTAGCAATTTTCCTTCCTGCTATTTGTTCAATATAGTGATGTAAATTTCGTAAATGAAATCATTCGTAATTTTGTGTAAGAAAATCCGATGATGATTATGATTAGTAGTATGCAATAGTCCGTGGTTTTTCCGTGAAGAAAATCAGGTTAAATCCCGTGATTGTGTGATGATAAATAGACTAAGGTATCCCTGGTTTTGTGTAAGAAAATCAGGCAAATATCCGTAGTTGTGTTTTGATATATCTGACTAAGATACCCCTGATTTTGTGTAAGAAAATCAGGCCTCTATCCGTAGTCTAATCAGGCTAAATGTAGTGATTTTGCGTGAGAAAATGAGGCTACCTTATCCGTGATTTGTGTGTGATATATCCGACTAAGATATCCCTGATTTCGTGTAAGAAGATCAAGCCAATATCCGTAGTTGTGTTTTGATATATCTGACTAAGATACCCCTGATTTTGTGTAAGAAAATCAGGCCTCTATCCGTAGTCTAATCAGGCTAAATGTAGTGATTTTGCGTGAGAAAATCAGGCTAATTTATCCGTGATTTGTGTGTGATATATCCGACTAAGATATCCCTGATTTCGTGTAAGAAGATCAGGCCAATATCCGTAGTTGTGTTTTGATTTATCTGACTACGATACCCCTGATTTCGTGTAAGAAAATCAGGCCAATATCCGTAGTTGTGTTTTGATATATCTGACTAAGATACCCCTGATTTTGTGTAAGAAAATCAGGCTACTTTATCTGCGATTTATATGTGATATATCCGACTAAGATATCCCTGATAGCGTGTAAGAAGATCAAGCAAATATCCGTAGTTGTGTTATGATTTATCTGACTAAGATACCCCTGATTTCGTGTAAGAAAATCAGGCCTCTATCCGTAGTCTAATCAGGCTACATGTAGTGATTTTGCGTGAGAAAATCAGGCTACTTTATCCGTGATTTATGTGTGATATATCCGACTAAGATATCCCTGATTTCGTGTAAGAAGATCAAGCCAATATCCGTAGTTGTGTTTCGATTTATCTGACTAAGATACCCCTGATTTCGTGTAAGGAAATCAGGCCGCTATCCGTAGTCTAATCAGGCTACATGTAGTGATTTTGCGTGAGAAAATCAGGCTACTTTATCCGTGATTTGTGTGTGAAAATCAGGCTAGTATGTCCGTGATTTTGCGTGTGAAAATCAGGCTAATATGTCCGTGATTTTGCGTCTGAAAATCAGGCTAGTATGTCCGTGATTTTGCGTGTGAAAATCAGGCTAATATGTCCGTGATTTTGTGTCTGAAAATCAGGCTAGTATGTCCGTGATTTTGCATGTGAAAATCAGGCTAATATGTCCGTGATTTTGCATGTGAAAATCAGGCTAATATGTCCATGATTTGAGAAGAGAATATCAGGCTAAAATGTCCGTGATTGTACGTTAAAATGGAATTGTCTATGCGTGAAACATTCTTGAATAAAATTATCAAGTTACTTTACTTAATGTTAATTCGGCAAAGATTATCCAGAATTAACCCCGATTAAAAATAATAAGGCTAAAGTATCCGTCACTATTTTTAATATGAAAAATTGATAAGGCTACGAATATCCGTTATCAATACCCGATTGAAAATTTGCAAGGCGATTAAAAAACTTAAATGAAAGTTCCAAAATGCAGGGGTGCACAAATGAGCGGATGTTGTTAATCTGAGGTTGAATCAAATTCATAACTTATGTGTTAGATTTTTTGAAATAGTTCATCAAACATTAATTCCTGCTGAAAACCAATTATATTATAATTCGAAGCATTACTTATAATGCCGTAAATTATTAAATATACGAATTATTCGTCCAAAATTATAATTTTAATTATAATGCAATCTGAGGAATTCTGTTCAGTGGATAATTAAAACATTGCTGTACAGAAACGTTTGTCGCATTTCAATCTGGTGCAAGGGACATGTCTGCCGTTTGACAGTTCAACAAATAAACAAAGTATTTATTGTTTTTATATTTTTTATTTATTATTATTATTTTTTTTTAATTCTTTTTTCCAGAAAAAAATGTTGAAGACTCAACAGGGCGGTTATCGTCAACGGGGGCCGGCATTCTGCTGTCGGTCCATGCGGGTGGGAAGTGCCCCAAAGTCCGGTTGGCAATAACACCTCTGCCAATCGGCCCCAACATGCCTCGCAAGGCTTTCGCGTTAAGTTCGGTCAGTTTCGGTGACGAAGAACTAACGAACATTCCCTTTATTCGGTTGTTTTCGCCACAACCGAATTTTCCTTGCTTGATAGCTTGTGCTATCACCGTAAAGTCTAAACGACATTGATACTCATAAGCACGCATAAATAATTATGCGTAATTTGATGGTAGATGGTGGTGAACAACGACCCACCCCTCCGGCGAGCTAGCAAGCGCAACTGAGCTTGGCGTGCAGCCTTTTTTAGTTGTTCCCATAAGCTGCACCATCTCATATCTTCTCCTCGCAAGGAAGAAGATATGCCGTAAGGATCATCAGGGGACTTACATTCTTCGTAACAACACCATATGTAAACCCCGCAGTTACATATATGGCGCCCAACGCTTCGTTGGTTTTCTGAAGTTTTCTGAAACACCCTGTACTCTTTTAAATATTTTCATCTTCTTTTTATTAGTCAACTTTTTTCTGAAGGTGTGTTCACATCATCAAAATTTCTGAACGAAGTTTTGATGTGAACATAATTTCGGATGTTCGTTTTTTTTGGTTTTCGGAATTGAACTTGCTTTTCGCGATCGCGTTGATGTTGAGTCCTACTGTCGTCACGTTTTATTTACGGTTGCGTAGTAGCAGTTACTTTGGTTTTTTTTTAAATTGAATATTCCGCTTGCCGCAAAAGCGTTTGAAATGTGGATTACGTGCTACATGAATATTGTAGTCATTGCAACGCTTCACGTTTCAATGCAGTTTGGACTCCGGGAAATGCTACAGATGCGGATGTATGAGCTTTAATTCGCCTTTTTGCACATTCTCGTGCTTAATTATGCCTATGAATAATTCGGTGAGGACACGAGAGTCATGTAGCCGCATCAGACATAGTGGTCCGGAATTGTGCTGCCGTCTGGATCGAACCACGTGCTTCGTGTTAGAATGAGGATGTGGGTATAATGGGGATATGTGTGCCTGTATTACTGCGTACTAGATCGTGCATATAGTTGCTTGTGGATTAATGAAAATCAACTAAACAAAATCAAATAAAAATTACCTAATACAAACCAACATTAATACAGAAATAAAAGGTGAAAAGATATAATATTATATTTTTTCGATAACCATAAAATTTTAAAAACTTTTTTTTTGGCGATAAAAATATACTACATAACTATAAATGTCCATAATGAACAATATACGACGGAAGCAAGCACAAGGATGCACGAAACGGTATCTGTCTGAATGCATAGTGCTTATCATACCTCAAGCCTCTCACATCCGACTTTGCTGTATCTGGAATGGAACAGGTTTTGGTTTTGATTGATCCGGTTATTTCGCGCCTAAGTTGCCAAAGGTAACGGTGTCGATCGCCAAGCTGGTACAGTTCGCGGGTCATCCATTAACATCTAATTTTCGTTTCGTGAGTGCATGTCGGGTTTATGTTTTCTTCGTGTCGTCCGCTTGTTTCGTCTCTCTCTCTCTCGCTCTTACGTTATTACGTTTGAATTTTTTTGAAGAATTTATATTGTGGAGCGAATTTATTGCGATAAAATTTTTGAGAAATTTCTTCGGATATTTCTGAAGGGAATTTTCTATAGGATTTTTTTTTTGGAAATAATTTTCTTTACGAGATTTTTTTTTCTCTCTTCGATTTAGTTAAAATTTTTTTTTATTCTTTATTAAATTTTAGTTTAGTTATTTAGTTGGGTTTGGTTTAGTTTCTTCAGTTTAGTTAGGCCTAATTTAGTTTTATTTAGTTTAGTTTATTTTAGTTTTTTTTCATTTTTTTTTTGATTCAAGTTCTTTTATTAGTTTTGGTTTAGTTTATTACTGTTTTAGGTTATAAATTTTTTTTGAGTTTATTATTTTAGTATAGTTTTGAAATTATATTTGGAATATTTTTTTTTTATTATTTTCATTTTTTTATATAAAATATATTTTGGTGGGGGAGTTTCTTTTCATACTGTTAGTTTTTTTTTATTATCAAATTTTCTTTTATTATTACTATTTTTTTTTTATTGCCAAAATTTTTTTTTTATATTTCATTTATTATTATCGATTTTTTTTTCATTACTATTTTGTCCATTGTTATTATTTTCCCTTGAAATTAAAAATATTTGAGGAGAAAATCTCAATTACCAGACTTGACCTTATATTGTGTTGGATTTCGGACTGAATCGTAAAAAAAGGCAACGTGGGGGTCTTGATTTGGTGTGTTTCCGAAATGCCAGATACAAATACAGGTGCAACACCTAAAATCAACCCCACAATTGTACCAAATGCGACACCAGAGCCAAATACAGATGCTCAAGCTGCTGCGGTGGGTGTAACGACCGGTCAAGATGAATCTCGAGTAACGCGAAGCCAATCACAGCTTTCGTTGGATCTTCCACCAGCTTCAAAATTAGTGTCTTCTGCTATAATGACAACTCGCAGTCGTAGTGGTAGAGGAAGAGGCGCGGTAAACCCAACTATCACACGATGGGGTTCTAGTGATGGCGCCTCTTTCCTGTCTCCGTCAGATCCAAGTGCTTCCATGGAAAACATAGGCACTATGATCGAGGCGGCTGTGAGTAGTCAAATGGCAAAGATTCAGAGTGAGTTACTCAATCAGATCAAGCGAATGACTTTGAATGCACCATCGCAAGCACCAGGTTCAGTGGCTCCACCAAAATCCGTTGACCATTCTGCTAGCATCAATTACCTGAACGAAACATATAATTTGAACGTTCCTCACAGAATGAGTCCACGAACAACAAACCATAACATAAATAGACCACCACCACCTCTATATGGTGCTGGTAACCAAAACCCAAATTATAACGTGAACGCTATTTCAGCATCAAACAATAATCACCACGTCGAACCCAGTCATGATCCGAATCCATGCATTCCTTTTAATCCTAATAACACCCAAAGGCGTAGCCCAAGTAGGAATTCAAATCTTAACTCAGGCACGAATCGTAATGGTCAGGAAGTTCGACACGCTATTTTACGACATGATACCCGAATCGACAAATGGGGATTCAGGTTCAGTGGAAAGGCTCAAGATATGTCTGTGGAAGAGTTCATATTCCGCATGGAAACCATGCAATCGCGTGGGGATAATTCGTGGTACGCCATTTGTACCCAATTCCATACCCTGCTCTCCGATAAGGCTGAGCAGTGGTATTGGCGACTGCTGAAAAGAGAGCTCCACGTCGATTGGCATGGCCTAAAGGCGGCCCTCCGACATCAATTCAAGAGCCTGGACACTGACCATGAAATCATGCGTCGAATGTTACAAAGCAAGCAATCCAACAGCGAAACTTTTGATGATTTTTACGATTCGGTTATGTCATTATACCATCGGTTAAGAATTCCTATGACAGAAATAGAATTAGCGGACATTATGAGAGAGAACGTTAAAGATAAAATAGGAAATCTTATTTTCGGAATGCCTGCAATGAGTCTGAGTCGCTTTCAGGAAGTATGCCGCAAAGCGGAACGCCATCTTTCTGAAAGAGAACCACGACGAACTTGGCAAAACCCAACACGGCCCATCCATGAATTGGATGATCTTGACGAACGTAACTTCTCATATGGACCACATTCGGTAAATGATAGGACTGATTTGGATAATGATAAACTTAGATCCGCAAACGAAATGTTACGCACCACTGATTTTCGCCAAAATATAAACAGTCAGGAATTCTGTGCAAATAACTCACCTGCTAGGACAAGCTTTATGCCAGACTCTCGCTTGAGACAAGAAAATGATTCTCATCTCCCATGCCAAGATTTTAAAAATGATTGTGACCCAAAAAGTTATTCGTATAACCACCAACAATATACTAGAGGTGGCCAATCTTTTCCTCGCGAACCGGTATCGAATCGATATAATATTAATTCATCCCATTTCGGTAGTAGTTTACCATATCAACCTGCCGAAATCGATAGTAGTATTCGAGGGTATGTGAGCGAAAATATGTGGTTAAACGGAATACAAGATCATTTAGAAGCTGTGGATGCTAATGGTAGATCGTTCAAGTGTTCGAACTGTGACAATATTGGTCATGGTTTTTTTGAGTGTACGATACCACAACGGTCCTTCTTTTGCTATCGTTGTGGTAGAAAAGATGTGTCGTTACCGATGTGCCCAAAATCCAATCCGGGAAACGCACAGAGGCACCGAGAGATGCACGGGAATCCCCGGTTGCCAATAATGCCCCCGGACCAATCAAAATAGAACCAGCCTTGAGTCCGAATCTATCATTGCAACCAAATTCTCCGTCTGTCATTAAAATTTTGAAACGGGAAACGTCAACTAAAATCTCGTCTAATAATAAAAATATACTGGAAAGGTCGAATAAAACATTACACCAACGTCAAATGGAATATGACGAAGCTAGAAATAGAATAATCGGTACTGTACTAAAACCGAGTAAAATTAGTATGTTTAGAGAAAGGTGTGAACAAAAGAAGTTATTGGGTAAAACGGTGGAATCTGCTTTTGTGAAGCTTAAACATGACGATCGACCATATGCTAAGGTGGAAATCGACGGCGAATTCCTTTTTGGCCTTTTAGACAGTGGCGCAAGTGTGTCCTGTCTAGGTGCTGGCGCTTTAGATTTCCTCGAACGTCATAAAATTTTAATTACTGGTCGTCCCACCTCAGTCAAAATGGCTGATGGTAAAGCTCAACCTGTACACGGGCAAATTGCGATTCCGATTACCTACCATAACATTACGAAAACACTTGCTCTATACGTCGTGGCAGGACTTACCCAAAGTCTATATCTAGGTGTAGATTTTTGGAAAGAATTCGATATAGCTCCGACTATATTTTCTAAAAACGAAACTTTGGATTGTTTGTCAATTGACGATACCAACACAACAACGCGCGCGTCTTGAAAGCATCTTAACTTTATTTCCTTCCTTCAACCAAGTCGGTTTAGGAAAAACACATTTAGAAGAAAATATTATTGAGGTAGCTAACGCGGAGCCTGTAAAGCAACGCCACTACCCTGTTTCCCCTGCGGTACAAGCCCTCATGTATGCTGAGTTGGACCGTATGTTGGAATTGGGTGTCATCGAAGAAAGTGTCAGCGCGTGGAACTCTCCTGTAGTCTTGGTGCGCAAACCTGGAAAGGTTCGCCTTTGCCTCGACTCCAGGAAACTGAACACCCTTACGAAAAAAGACGCTTACCCACTTCCGCATATAGAAGGCCTTCTCAGTAGACTTGAGAAGACGTGTTTCATTTCAAGTATTGATTTGAAGGACGCCTTTTGGCAGATACCGTTGGAAAAGCAGAGTAGGGAAAAAACTGCTTTCACAGTGCCTGGTAGACCGTTATACCAGTTTACAGTGATGCCATTCGGGCTCTGTAATGCTCCTCAAAGAATGTGTAGACTGATGGACAAAACAATTCCAGTCGAGTTAAGAGAAAACTGTTTCGTCTATTTGGACGATCTGTTAGTAGTTTCTGAGGATTTTGATTCTCACGTTAAACTTTTGGCAACCATTGCACGTTGCTTGTCTTCTGCTGGACTCACAATAAATTTGGAGAAAAGCAAATTTTGCATGAGAGAAGTTAGATATTTGGGTTACATCGTTGGAAACGGATGTTTAAAGACCGACTCAAATAAAGTATCTGCAATTTTTGACTTTCCTGCACCTCTCCAAAACAGGTTCGTCGATTTTTTGGTATGACGGGATGGTATAGGCGGTTTATTGCCAATTATGCCTCCTTGTCGTCGCCAATTACTGACTGCCTAAAGAAGAGTGCCAAGTTTGTTTGGACAGCGGAAGCTCAGGTAGCGTTTGAAGCCTTGAAATCTTCATTAACTACGGCCCCGGTATTGGCCAACCCTGATTACACTAAACCCTTTATTATACAGTGCGACGCGAGTAAGATCGGTGTCGGGGGTGTTTTGCTGCAAAGCGACGACGAAGGCAATGAGAAAACCATCGCCTATATTTCTCAAAAGCTGAACTCTGCACAACGCAACTACAGCGTGACGGAACTGGAATGTTTCGCGGCGGTGTTGAGCGTTAAAAAGTTCAGAGCCTACGTCGAGGGTTTGGCGTTCAGAATAATCACCGACCATGCGAGTTTAAAATGGCTCATGAGTCAGCGCGACTTGAGCGGACGTTTGGCTCGATGGAGCTTAAAGCTTCAAGCCTTTGATTTCGGTATCGAACACAGAAAAGGTTCATAAAATGTGGTGCCAGATGCGCTTTCACGTGTTTACGAGGACGCGATTTCGGAAATAGTTTCGGCACCTAGCATAAACTTGAATTCTGAAGCCATCAAATCAAAGGAATATCTCGACCTGATAGATACAGTGCAAAGCAACGCGGAGAGGCTGCCTGACACGCAAGTGTCAGATGGCTACGTGTACTTCAAGACTAGCTTTAGCACTGGCAATATCTTTCAGGAAGATCGATTGTGGAAGCTTTGGGTTCCGTCTAGCCTTACGGACGAGCTAGTTCGCCTGGCGCATGATCCTCCACAAGCTGCGCCCGGCGGTATTACCAAAACCTTGTATCGTTTGCGGCAAAGATACTTCTGGCCTGGTATGGCTGGCGAAGTACGTAAGTATATCGCGAGTTGCATCGTATGTAAAGAGTCTAAGGCTCCAAATAGTGTGTTGAGGCCGCCAATGGGCAAACAAATCGAAGTTGACAGACCATTCTAGTACTTATATGTTGACCTGTTAGGACCCTACCCTCGGTCTAAGCATGGTAACACCACTCTCCTAGTTGTTTTGGACAAATTTTCGAAATTTGTTTTGTTCAAGGCGCTACGTAAGGCGTCTGCCGTGCAGATCACCGATTTCTTGGAGGAAAGCGTCTTCAATTTATTCGGCGTACCCGAGATTATATTTTCTGACAATGGACCGCAATTCATATCAAAAGAATTTCGCAAATTAGTTGAAGCGTATGGTGTGAAACACAATCGTACAGCTATCTACTCACCACAGGCTAACGCATCAGAGCGTGTAAACCGTTCATTACTGGCGGCCATC
The DNA here is from genome assembly GCA_963422695.1 of Xylophagus ater. Classification (NCBI taxonomy): domain Eukaryota; kingdom Metazoa; phylum Arthropoda; class Insecta; order Diptera; family Xylophagidae; genus Xylophagus; species Xylophagus ater. Next base: position 34,085,963 of record OY730479.1, read on the forward strand.
CGCTCTTATGTTGGCACCGATCATAGGGATTGGGATCAAAACTTGGGAAGCATCGGCTGTGCTCTTCGGACTACAATCCATGCTTCTACGGGGATTGATCCATATTTTCTTGTGTTCGGTTCCCACATGATCACACATAGCTCGATCTACGAACTGATGCGGAAGTTAAATGGTTTGAATGATGGTGAATTGGTTGTGTCCTCGAAAAAAGACCAGCTTGAACTAATTCGCGAACGCGTCAAAAATAATTTGTCGAAAGCACCAACAGCATGAGCGGATTTATAATCGTCGAACCCGGGTAAAGAGATTTATTGCCGGACAAGAAGTCTACCGATGAAATTTCACGCTTAGTGACTTCGCAAAAAATGTCAATGCTAAGCTAAATCGTAAATTTCTGAGGTGTCGGATTGTTCGTGCGATTGGCGATTCCCTCTATGAAGTCGAGGATTTGCAGGGTAGAACCATAGGGGTTTACCATGCTAAAGATTTGAGGCAATAATAGGTAGGAATTCTCTCTTTGTATTTTTAAATGCCCGGCTAGCTCCGTCGAGAGATCACGAGACTCTTATTCTCGGGTGTGGTCGAGTCCCAGGTTGGGCAGTACAAGATTTCACGCACCACTTAAACCACCTGCACGCTTTTCAGTTACGTCCGGGATGATGGATCAATCCCTGACGTATCTGTGTTGTAAAGTGCAAGAATTTTTACATTACTATGATGCCTGAACGGCGTAAGTCCGCGTTTGACTTAGCGTGTTTCATCGATCATATAAGCTGGAAATCAATCCATTTTTAAAATTTCAAGGGATTTCTAACACAGATTTATATGATCTCGAATGGTGAAGAAAAAAAATTTTTTTTTAAAGAGAATGAAAGAGGCGGGGTTTATTATTTTTATAAGTAAATGAAATAAACTGAAAACCTGTTATTGCCAAAAGCAACGTGCTAAAATTTTTTCGAAAGGTTCTAAAAGGAAAACAGTTAGATCGCCTGATCGATAGCGAGATTTTTTTTTGTGGGGACGCGTAAGTTTTTTTTCAAAAACGAAAGGCAGTCTGGTTTGGATTGTGGATGGAGAATATCGATAATGTGATTAATTTAAAGAAAAGAAAAAATAATACTAAAATAAATTAAAGTAAATACAGTTCATAAAGAAAAAGTATACCTGGAATTAAAAGAATTAGTGCCCAAATTGAAAAGAAAATTTAAAAACAAGTAAAAGGAAACAAAAATAAAAAGGTCGAAAACTATTTTCTTGTCTTGGGTGAAGTTTTGGAACCGGCTGGGTGATAATTGTTAATTATCCAGACAGGATGGGTTTTTTGTTAGAGAGTGTTAGAAAGGTTTTAATGGAAAAAAAAAAATTAAAGAATTCAAGTAAATAAAATTTAGAGTAACTATTGGAAATGACAAAATGTGAAAAGAAAAGAATACACGAAATTTGGAAATTTTAAAAAAAAAAAAAATAATAATATAAAAGAACGCATGTTTTTTTTTTTGTTGTTGAAAAAAAGGGTGAACAAAAAAGTTAAGAAAGAAAAAATGTGGCGAAACTAAAAGGTAATGAAATTTGGATTTACGCAAATAAATTTGGCTTTACTTCCTGAATAAAAAAGGAGAAAGTTTTAAATTCTGAAATTAATATACAAAAATCTGAAAATAAAGGATTTAATAAATGAATAAATAAATAAATGAAATCTGTAAAAATTTTAAAACAAAAGAACAAAATTTTTTTTTAATTAAAGCTGAAAACTGTAAAGAAAATGAAATTTAAATTAACGTGAATAAATTTGGCCTAATGTCCTGAAAATGAAAATAAAAATGTAAATTCTAAAATTTGATTATGGATATAAAAATTTTAAAATGCAATAAACAGAAAAAAAAAAACCTATAAAATTTTAAAAAAACAGAAGAACGCATTTTTTTTGTAATTTAGGCTGAAATTTAAATAATGTAAACAAAGTTTGCTTTAAATCCTGAAAAGTGGAGGGCAAAGGAAATTCAAAGTCCGAAATTAAAAATCAATATAAATTTGGGAAAAAGATATGGCTAGAAACAAAATTTTGTCATTCTCTCGATCAATTGGAGTCTAACGTCGATGCAGATGGAATTTTTTGTCTCAAGTTCGTGATGGAGAACCAGTTATAATGGGCATAATAGATCGCATTTTGAATTTAGGTAACTATATTTGGAACTAATTTTTCCGATTCATTATCAGGTTCGGTCGAATTGGATATATCATCATTAACCAAGGACTGAGCACCAGAATTACGAGCGCAATCGTTTTGACTTGCCATCGCATCAATTAGGAGCACTTGCCCCCCCCCCAAAAAAAATAATAATAAGAATGAATCAACAATTATTTCGGCAAGGATTCCTAGTGACTACAAAAATGTCTCAGCACCTACAATTACTGAAACACTACTACTCGAAATTGCGCCTCAACCGAGAAATATGATCTCCAAATACGAAAAAGTAAAATCAGGAAATTCTGCTTTAACTTGACTATGTACGCCATCAACAACGGATCTTTCATCATACCATCGAGTTGCGGAAACGACAGTGAACACCTCTTTACCTAGACTGATTGCGATAGAATTGATAAATTCATATCCGTTCTGCTATTTATTAAGTAAGTCACTTATTTGTTATATTAAAGAATTTTCCATTAATGTTATTTTAAGTAACACACAATTGATATGTCATTAAATTTTTTTTTATGTCACTGATTTCTTCAAAAAAAAAGGAATAAAATTTAAATATAAAATATTTGTACCCCAAAAAAAAAAATCGCTGAAGAAATCTTATCTTATTGCAAAAAAAGAAAAAAAAATTTCGTGAATTTTTTTTTCTTCACACAAAAAAAAAAGAGAGTTAAGTTTGATTTAAACGTATTAGTGCTAGCTGAAACGGGAACTTCATTTTCCATTTAGACGTGGACTATACTATAAAGAAGAGAAAGAAAAAAAAAAAAAAAGATTCATTGCTAAAACGAAAAGGGAAATGGGTATGTACTCGGAATAGGAGTATTATGTAGAGAGAGGGATGGAATGAGAGGTGGCTGAAGAGGACATAAAATTATAAAGGGACGATAGCCAATAGAAGGGGCGTGTTAAGTCCGCGATTTAAACATTTATAGTGATGAAATTGTGTTGACGTATACTTGCCAAACTTCAACACAACCTAATCACTAAATTAAACGGATAGGTAGTTGGTAAAATAACAAGATTGTTGTGTTTGTAAAAAGAAATATATAAATAGTTTTATTTGATTTAAAAAATATACAATTTGTTTGAGTTTTTTAATAATTCATAAAATATAGTTAAGTGTCCTCCTGGGGTTTCGCTAATTCAACGTGTCTGCCGTCAATTTTCCTTGCTGCTATTTGTTCAATATAGTGATGTAAATTTCGTAAATGAAATCATTCGTAATTTTGTGTAAGAAAATCCGATGATGATTATGATTAGTAGTATGCAATAGTCCGTGGTTTTTCCGTGAAGAAAATCAGGTTAAATCCCGTGATTGTGTGATGATAAATAGACTAAGATATCCCTGGTTTTGTGTAAGAAAATCAGGCCAATATCCGTAGTTGTGTTTTGATATATCTGACTAAGATACCCCTGATTTTGTGTAAGAAAATCAGGCCTCTATCCGTAGTCTAATCAGGCTAAATGTAGTGATTTTGCGTGAGAAAATCAGGCTACTTTATCCATGATTTGTGTGTGATATATCCGACTAAGATATCCCTGATTTCGTGTAAGAAGATCAGGCCAATATCCGTAGTTGTGTTTTGATATATCTGACTAAGATACCCCTGATTTTGTGTAAGAAAATCAGGCCTCTATCCGTAGTCTAATCAGGCTAAGTGTAGTGATTTTGCGTGAGAAAATCAGGCTACTTTATCCGTGATTTGTGTGTGATATATCCGACTAAGATATCCCTGATTTCGTGTAAGAAGATCAGGCCAATATCCGTAGTTGTGTTTTGATTTATCTGACTACGATACCCCCGATTTCGTGCAAGAAAATCAGGCCAATATCCGTAGTTGTGTTTTGATATATCTGACTAAGATACCCCTGATTTTGTGTAAGAAAATCAGGCCTCTATCCGTAGTCTAATCAGGCTAAATGTAGTGATTTTGCGTGTGAAAATCAGGCTAATATATCCGTGATTTTGCGTCTGAAAATCAGGCTCGTATGCCCGTGATTTTGCGTGTGAAAATCAGGCTAATATGTCCGTGATTTTGCGTGTGAAAATCAGGCTAATATGTCCATGATTTGAGAAGAGAATATCAGGCTAAAATGGCCGTGATTGTACGTTAAAATGTAATTGTCTATGCGTGAAACATTCTTGAATAAAATTATCAAGTTACTTTACTTAATGTTAATTCGGCAACGATTATCCAGAATTAACCCCGATTAAAAATAATAAGGCTAAAGTATCCGTCACTATTTTTAATATGAAAAATTGATAAGGCTATGAATATCCGTTATCAATACCCGATTGAAAATTTGCAAGGCGAAATATCCTTTGCAAATTGCCAAGTGTTCATTTCTATGTTTCACCATAGACAATTTCTAAAATTTAGTACTCACCATTTAGCTTGTAGTTGATTCCCTTCTGCGTTGAGCTGAAAATACTTAGTAATTTTATATCGATTCGGTTCGCCCTTTTATAGTCGAGTTCTAACGGTTCTTTGAAACTAACAATGGACCAACTGACTTCTGAGTCAAAATAAAGTCCTTATGATATTTAAAATTCAAAATTTTGATCATTTTTCTCGCTAATGATCTAATTCTTTTATCTTTTAATTCGAATTTTATTCCTTTCGAATTTTCCATAACGCATTTGTGTCCTCCTGATAATTTTTTGTACATAAAATGAAAAAAACTTATTCATAATTTAAGGGGTGTGTAAACCCTAAGATGCAGTTTGAGAATATTATTTTCTAACTTTATCGGATTTCATTCAATTTTGTTGTCATTACGTTTGTAAATGATTTCTTTAAGTCTTTTTGTAATCCTTTTCAACTTTCCAATTAAATTCGATTAAAAAACTTAAATGAAAGTTCCAAAATGCAGGGGTGCACAAATGAGCGGATGTTGTTAATCTGAGGTTGAATCAAATTCATAACTTGTGTGTTAGATTTTTTGAAATAGTTCATCAAACATTAATTCCTGCTGAAAACCAATTATATTATAATTCGTAGCATTACTTATAATGCTGTAAATTATTAAATATACGAATTATTCGTCAAAAATTATAATGCAATCTGAGGAATTCTGTTCAGTGGATAATTAAAACATTGCTGTACAGAAACGTTTGTCGCATTTCAATCTGGTGCAAGGGACATGTCTGCCGTTTGACAGTTCAACAAATAAACAAAGTATTTATTGTTTTTATATTTTTTATTTATTATTATTATTTTTTTTTAATTCTCTTTTCCAGAAAAAAATGTTGAAGACTCAACATACTCCCCCCAGTTATTTTAACACGTTGTCTCATTTTTTGTATTCGTCTGAGACGAAGCAGGATGGTCCCGATACCCGAATCATACAATTTTCCAATGCGTGACGTTGTTGGTGTCAAGCGTGCGTAGTAGCTTGACCTTAATGATTCGCCCATTGCTGAGGTTAATGACACGTTTATTCCTCGCATTGGTTCTTAATGTATCCCATGGGATGCTGTCAAATTCTTGCTTTGATAACTTCACTTGGATTCCGTCAACTTTGTGAACCGTGGTACTGGTGTCCTCAACAGGTTTTTCCTTGTTCACTATCTTGGAGGTATCTTTGGAGTGTTTCACGGTCGGTTTCACGGCGGATTTTAAGGTAGGTTTCACGGTGAGTTTCATGTTGGTTTGTATGGTGAATTTGGGGACATTTTTATTTTCCTTTGGTTCTTCAGAATCTGAGTCTGAACCAAAGAGGTCTTTGAAACGCTCACGTTGCTCTTGAGTGTATTCCGGAGTTGTTTCTTTTTCGGCACGATGTTTTGGTTTTGATTGAAGTGGGCTTCCAGCTGGTCGAGTGGTGTTTAGCTCCTTTGTATGTGGTTTAAGAGATAGCTGTTCCTTACCCCATGTGACTGGTCGAATTTTGATTTTTGTTTTAATTTTTTTGGTTTGTTTGCCTCTGTCGATTTTTTGTTTCATAATTTTTTAATATTGATGCTTCTTCCTGGAGTTGGTGGTAATTCTCCATCAGTGAAGTGGCAATCATCATCAATAATTAATACATCCATCTAAAATTTTATTTTATTATAATTATTATTCGGTGATATTGTTGACACATTATTAACGTACACGGATTATAAATTGGCTTGTTTATTGGTTGGAAGTCTAATAATTTTTATGATTGGACGTTTAAATACTCCTTCCTTGGTTTTAACCGTAACTACCCTAACTATATTATCTTTGCCGAGATGAATATCTATTATACTTGCTAAAGGCCATTTGGTAGGTGGTAGGGCATTGTTTTTTAGAATTACTAATTCTCCTATTTCTAAATTGGGAGTTACTGTCAACCATTTAGGTCGTTGTTGTAATCGATTTAGATAGTCGGTTGACCATTTTTTCCAGAAGATTTGTTGCAACTGTTTGAGGTGTTGCCGCCTTGAAAGGATATGGAAGTTTTCTGTGGTTATATCCTGTTCTGGAAGTGCTATGATTGTTGACCCTATGAGGAAATGACCAGGGGTTAAGGGTTCCAAGTCTTCGATTTTGTATGATTTGGCTTTACGATACTTTGACATTCGGAGGTCAATTGGACCAGCATAATCAACTCCGCAATGAGTGAAAGGGCGAGAAACATTTACCCTGGGTGATGGGAAATCTCCCATTAGTTGAGACGGAAGCTAAGGACGAAATCTGGCGCATCGATTACACTTAAAATTCGAAGCCAAATGGTATTTCGTCCATCCAATATCCAATATTTGGAGCGTAAACTATTAGGTACGAGTTGAGTTCCTCCATGAAAAGTTTGACTATGGATTTCGTCGATGAGTGTATTTATCACATGGTGTCCTTTCGGCAAAATAATTGGATGCCGTTGATCATAAGGTAAATTTGAATTAGCTAATCTACCGTGTATTCTTATTAAAGCGTCACTTCCAGCAAAGGGATTTAAATTCAATAACTTGCTTTCCTTTGGTAGTTTCATATTCCTTTGTAAACAGTTCAATTCTTTTGTAAAGTCTGTTTTTTGTACATGTTTACATATTATGATCCTTGCCTGGTGTAGTTCGGTTGTGGTTAAGTGAGGTTGATTCTTGTGATTCCATCGCATACACCATGGTATAACCCTATTTAACTTTGTGAATGATGAATACTTGTTAAACAATTCTACACAACTAATTTCTTGAGTTATTAAACTTTTAAAAGGTTTCAATTCGGGTATGGTTTCTATCGTCTCTATACTTTCCGATGGCCAGTGTTCTTCGGATTTTGCTAGCCATATCGGTCTATGCCACCATGAATCATGATTCTTTAATAGTGCTGGGTCTATTTCCCGTGATGCACAATCTGCGGGGTTGCCTTTTGTAGATTTGTTTTCCATTTTTGGACCACATTTTTTTCAGAAGATTTTGAATTGCCGAGATTAGGTGGTGTCATAAATGGCAGACGAACTTGAGATTGTCTAAATTCTTTGAGTCTATGAGTTTCTCCGAAAAATTTTTCACATTGAGTGTCTTCCGCCGTATGGTTACGTGATGGTAACAATTCTTCCATTTCCCAGAATCTTTTTAACCATTTATTCAATTCATTTTCAACAGTTATGTTGAATGATGTGGTTTGATTGGATCTACTGTTTCCACCGAACAATATCCAACCAAGATTTGTACGTTGGGCAATTGGACATCCAATCGGTCCCTTTCTCATCCCTTCTAACAAAATGGCTGAGTATACTTCAACTCCCAGCAACATGTCAATTCTTCCGGGTTGAGCAATTTGTGGATCTGCGAATTCGAGATTCTTAAGGTGCGACCAATTTTCTTTGTGGACCTTGTCAGCTGGAGTGATTCCAGTGATTTTGTTCAGTACCAAGGCTTCTGTGCTTAGTACGAATTTTGATGTGAGTGATTTTATCGTAAACATCACTTGTTTGTTAATTGCCGCTACCTTAGACTTTCCCAGTCCTGTGACTTGTATAGCAGTTTTTGAGCCCTTCAACTTGAGTTGTTGAACTGCTCGTTCTGTGATGAAGGATACTTGAGATCCCGAATCCACCAGAGCTCGAAGAATTGCAGAATGACCTTCTGAATTTTCTACTCGTACCATTGCAGTAGCGAGTAGCCCTCGAACGTTTTTGGTTGGTGTTGTTTGCCAACCTTTACTATTCTGAGCGAACATAGTTGTTGGAGAAGGTGCGATTTGACCTTGCGTATGGTCCACATCTTCTCTGCTTGTTATTGAAGATATGACCTTGTCTGGGTGCAACAACGTGTGGTGCTTTTTACCACATCTTTTGCATCCCGTTTTACTTAGACAGTTTGATGCTTAATGTCCCTCTTTAAGACAGTTAAAGCAATGATTATTGTCTAGTACATGTTCTCTTTTCATGGAAAGATCCATGTTCAAAAACTTTTTGCACGCATGCAAATTATGTGATTGCTTACATAATGGACATCCACTTTTACAATCGACATGATGATTTTGTGTACTCACATGGATGGGCTTTATGTCTGTTAAAGCTTCCAATGTGCGATACCTTGCTTCTAGAAATTTGAAAAACTCATCTAGTGAAGGTATATCCTGTGTATTTCCCAAGGATTGCTCCCATAGATTCCTCGTTTCGAGAGGCAATCTTTGATTTACCAAATGTATGACAATTGGATCCCATTCCCCAATAGGAATTTTTAATGCCTCCAACTCATGAAGACATTCTGAAGTTTGGTCGATAATGGCTTTAATACCATTGACCGATTCGTTCCGCATCACATTTTGATTGAACAGAACTCTTAATTGAGTGTGTACTAGCACTCGTTTGTTATCATACCGCTTGACTAATGTATTACAGGCCGGGCCATAATTATCTCCAATGGTTTGAAACTGTCATAGAAGCCTTTCTGCTTCTCCGACCAGACTTGTTTTTAAATAAAGAAGTTTTTGCACTGAACGAATTCCCGCATTTGAATGAATTAAAGAAACAAACAAATCATGGAACGACCGCCATGATTTGTAATCGCCGTTAAACTTTGGGAGATTTATTTTGGGTAGGTGAATTTCAGACCTATTTTGAATTCTTGATTCTCCATTTGTTCCATTAAGGGAGTCATTAAGGAGCACCGGGTTCTTTGATTTACTTATTATTTCAAAGGCTTCCTGGACTTCACCAATGAACTCGAAATATGAACCTTCTACGTCTTCGAATACCCCATTCTTTACGTAATCGGTGTCCTTTAATATTTGCTCTTCCATAGAAATGCGAACTTGGTTTTTTGTTATTTCGTCCCATACCTTTTTGACCGCAGACATTCGACGACTTAAATATCCTCCCGTTTTTCTGGCTTCCATAGTTTTCCGGTGATTAATGATCGCCCTACGAATTTGGTCGATCAACCCCATTTGCGACAATATAATTTTTGGCTCACCCATAGTAACCCTCTGAAATTTAATAACTTAAAAAACAAAACTGAATGAACGTTACCCTAATTTAAGATTCTACCTAAACAAGGGGACACAAATACGTTACGACTCGTATGTTTATTTTTATACGTTGGTTGGAAAAACGCGATTACCTTTTACAAACAATCAATCTATCCGGCTCGAAGGACCAAAATGTTAAGTCCGCGACTTAAACATTTATAATGATGAAATTGTGTTGACGTATACTTGCCAAACTTCAACACAACCTAATCACTAAATTAAACGGATAGGTAGTTGGTAAAATAACAAGATTGTTGTGTTTGTAAAAAGAAATATATAAATAGTTTTATTTGATTTAAAAAATATACAATTTGTTTGAGTTTTTTAATAATTCATAAAATATAGTTAAGTGTCCTCCTGGGGTTTCGCTAATTTAACGTGTCTGCCGTAGCAATTTTCCTTCCTGCTATTTGTTCAATATAGTGATGTAAATTTCGTAAATGAAATCATTCGTAATTTTGTGTAAGAAAATCCGATGATGATTATGATTAGTAGTATGCAATAGTCCGTGGTTTTTCCGTGAAGAAAATCAGGTTAAATCCCGTGATTGTGTGATGATAAATAGACTAAGGTATCCCTGGTTTTGTGTAAGAAAATCAGGCAAATATCCGTAGTTGTGTTTTGATATATCTGACTAAGATACCCCTGATTTTGTGTAAGAAAATCAGGCCTCTATCCGTAGTCTAATCAGGCTAAATGTAGTGATTTTGCGTGAGAAAATGAGGCTACCTTATCCGTGATTTGTGTGTGATATATCCGACTAAGATATCCCTGATTTCGTGTAAGAAGATCAAGCCAATATCCGTAGTTGTGTTTTGATATATCTGACTAAGATACCCCTGATTTTGTGTAAGAAAATCAGGCCTCTATCCGTAGTCTAATCAGGCTAAATGTAGTGATTTTGCGTGAGAAAATCAGGCTAATTTATCCGTGATTTGTGTGTGATATATCCGACTAAGATATCCCTGATTTCGTGTAAGAAGATCAGGCCAATATCCGTAGTTGTGTTTTGATTTATCTGACTACGATACCCCTGATTTCGTGTAAGAAAATCAGGCCAATATCCGTAGTTGTGTTTTGATATATCTGACTAAGATACCCCTGATTTTGTGTAAGAAAATCAGGCTACTTTATCTGCGATTTATATGTGATATATCCGACTAAGATATCCCTGATAGCGTGTAAGAAGATCAAGCAAATATCCGTAGTTGTGTTATGATTTATCTGACTAAGATACCCCTGATTTCGTGTAAGAAAATCAGGCCTCTATCCGTAGTCTAATCAGGCTACATGTAGTGATTTTGCGTGAGAAAATCAGGCTACTTTATCCGTGATTTATGTGTGATATATCCGACTAAGATATCCCTGATTTCGTGTAAGAAGATCAAGCCAATATCCGTAGTTGTGTTTCGATTTATCTGACTAAGATACCCCTGATTTCGTGTAAGGAAATCAGGCCGCTATCCGTAGTCTAATCAGGCTACATGTAGTGATTTTGCGTGAGAAAATCAGGCTACTTTATCCGTGATTTGTGTGTGAAAATCAGGCTAGTATGTCCGTGATTTTGCGTGTGAAAATCAGGCTAATATGTCCGTGATTTTGCGTCTGAAAATCAGGCTAGTATGTCCGTGATTTTGCGTGTGAAAATCAGGCTAATATGTCCGTGATTTTGTGTCTGAAAATCAGGCTAGTATGTCCGTGATTTTGCATGTGAAAATCAGGCTAATATGTCCGTGATTTTGCATGTGAAAATCAGGCTAATATGTCCATGATTTGAGAAGAGAATATCAGGCTAAAATGTCCGTGATTGTACGTTAAAATGGAATTGTCTATGCGTGAAACATTCTTGAATAAAATTATCAAGTTACTTTACTTAATGTTAATTCGGCAAAGATTATCCAGAATTAACCCCGATTAAAAATAATAAGGCTAAAGTATCCGTCACTATTTTTAATATGAAAAATTGATAAGGCTACGAATATCCGTTATCAATACCCGATTGAAAATTTGCAAGGCGATTAAAAAACTTAAATGAAAGTTCCAAAATGCAGGGGTGCACAAATGAGCGGATGTTGTTAATCTGAGGTTGAATCAAATTCATAACTTATGTGTTAGATTTTTTGAAATAGTTCATCAAACATTAATTCCTGCTGAAAACCAATTATATTATAATTCGAAGCATTACTTATAATGCCGTAAATTATTAAATATACGAATTATTCGTCAAAAATTATAATTTTAATTATAATGCAATCTGAGGAATTCTGTTCAGTGGATAATTAAAACATTGCTGTACAGAAACGTTTGTCGCATTTCAATCTGGTGCAAGGGACATGTCTGCCGTTTGACAGTTCAACAAATAAACAAAGTATTTATTGTTTTTATATTTTTTATTTATTATTATTATTTTTTTTTAATTCTTTTTTCCAGAAAAAAATGTTGAAGACTCAACAGGGCGGTTATCGTCAACGGGGGCCGGCATTCTGCTGTCGGTCCATGCGGGTGGGAAGTGCCCCAAAGTCCGGTTGGCAATAACACCTCTGCCAATCGGCCCCAACATGCCTCGGAAGGCTTTCGCGTTAAGTTCGGTCAGTTTCGGTGACGAAGAACTAACGAACATTCCCTTTATTCGGTTGTTTTCGCCACAACCGAATTTTCCTTGCTTGATAGCTTGTGCTATCACCGTAAAGTCTAAACGACATTGATACTCATAAGCACGCATAAATAATTATGCGTAATTTGATGGTAGATGGTGGTGAACAACGACCCACCCCTCCGGCGAGCTAGCAAGCGCAACTGAGCTTGGCGTGCAGCCTTTTTTAGTTGTTCCCATAAGCTGCACCATCTCATATCTTCTCCTCGCAAGGAAGAAGATATGCCGTAAGGATCATCAGGGGACTTACATTCTTCGTAACAACACCATATGTAAACCCCGCAGTTACATATATGGCGCCCAACGCTTCGTTGGTTTTTTGAAGTTTTCTGAAACACCCTGTACTCTTTTAAATATTTTCATCTTCTTTTTATTAGTCAACTTTTTTCTGAAGGTGTGTTCACATCATCAAAATTTCTGAACGAAGTTTTGATGTGAACATAATTTCGGATGTTCGTTTTTTTTTGGTTTTCGGAATTGAACTTGCTTTTCGCGATCGCGTTGATGTTGAGTCCTACTGTCGTCACGTTTTATTTACGGTTGCGTAGTAGCAGTTACTTTGGTTTTTTTTTAAATTGAATATTCCGCTTGCCGCAAAAGCGTTTGAAATGTGGATTACGTGCTACATGAATATTGTAGTCATTGCAACGCTTCACGTTTCAATGCAGTTTGGACTCCGGGAAATGCTACAGATGCGGATGTATGAGCTTTAATTCGCCTTTTTGCACATTCTCGTGCTTAATTATGCCTATGAATAATTCGGTGAGGACACGAGAGTCATGTAGCCGCATCAGACATAGTGGTCCGGAATTGTGCTGCCGTCTGGATCGAACCACGTGCTTCGTGTTAGAATGAGGATGTGGGTATAATGGGGATATGTGTGCCTGTATTACTGCGTACTAGATCGTGCATATAGTTGCTTGTGGATTAATGAAAATCAACTAAACAAAATCAAATAAAAATTACCTAATACAAACCAACATTAATACAGAAATAAAAGGTGAAAAGATATAATATTATATTTTTTCGATAACCATAAAATTTTAAAAACTTTTTTTTTGGCGATAAAAATATACTACATAACTATAAATGTCCATAATGAACAATATACGACGGAAGCAAGCACAAGGATGCACGAAACGGTATCTGTCTGAATGCATAGTGCTTATCATACCTCAAGCCTCTCACATCCGACTTTGCTGTATCTGGAATGGAACAGGTTTTGGTTTTGATTGATCCGGTTATTTCGCGCCTAAGTTGCCAAAGGTAACGGTGTCGATCGCCAAGCTGGTACAGTTCGCGGGTCATCCATTAACATCTAATTTTCGTTTCGTGAGTGCATGTCGGGTTTATGTTTTCTTCGTGTCGTCCGCTTGTTTCGTCTCTCTCTCTCTCGCTCTTACGTTATTACGTTTGAATTTTTTTGAAGAATTTATATTGTGGAGCGAATTTATTGCGATAAAATTTTTGAGAAATTTCTTCGGATATTTCTGAAGGGAATTTTCTATAGGATTTTTTTTTTGGAAATAATTTTCTTTACGAGATTTTTTTTTCTCTCTTCGATTTAGTTAAAATTTTTTTTTATTCTTTATTAAATTTTAGTTTAGTTATTTAGTTGGGTTTGGTTTAGTTTCTTCAGTTTAGTTAGGCCTAATTTAGTTTTATTTAGTTTAGTTTATTTTAGTTTTTTTTCATTTTTTTTTTGATTCAAGTTCTTTTATTAGTTTTGGTTTAGTTTATTACTGTTTTAGGTTATAAATTTTTTTTGAGTTTATTATTTTAGTATAGTTTTGAAATTATATTTGGAATATTTTTTTTTTATTATTTTCATTTTTTTATATAAAATATATTTTGGTGGGGGAGTTTCTTTTCATACTGTTAGTTTTTTTTTATTATCAAATTTTCTTTTATTATTACTATTTTTTTTTTATTGCCAAAATTTTTTTTTTATATTTCATTTATTATTATCGATTTTTTTTTCATTACTATTTTGTCCATTGTTATTATTTTCCCTTGAAATTAAAAATATTTGAGGAGAAAATCTCAATTACCAGACTTGACCTTATATTGTGTTGGATTTCGGACTGAATCGTAAAAAAAGGCAACGTGGGGGTCTTGATTTGGTGTGTTTCCGAAATGCCAGATACAAATACAGGTGCAACACCTAAAATCAACCCCACAATTGTACCAAATGCGACACCAGAGCCAAATACAGATGCTCAAGCTGCTGCGGTGGGTGTAACGACCGGTCAAGATGAATCTCGAGTAACGCGAAGCCAATCACAGCTTTCGTTGGATCTTCCACCAGCTTCAAAATTAGTGGCTTCTGCTATAATGACAACTCGCAGTCGTAGTGGTAGAGGAAGAGGCGCGGTAAACCCAACTATCACACGATGGGGTTCTAGTGATGGCGCCTCTTTCCTGTCTCCGTCAGATCCAAGTGCTTCCATGGAAAACATAGGCACTATGATCGAGGCGGCTGTGAGTAGTCAAATGGCAAAGATTCAGAGTGAGTTACTCAATCAGATCAAGCGAATGACTTTGAATGCACCATCGCAAGCACCAGGTTCAGTGGCTCCACCAAAATCCGTTGACCATTCTGCTAGCATCAATTATCTGAACGAAACATATAATTTGAACGTTCCTCACAGAATGAGTCCACGAACAACAAACCATAACATAAATAGACCACCACCACCTCTATATGGTGCTGGTAACCAAAACCCAAATTATAACGTGAACGCTATTTCAGCATCAAACAATAATCACCACGTCGAACCCAGTCATGATCCGAATCCATGCATTCCTTTTAATCCTAATAACACCCAAAGGCGTAGCCCAAGTAGGAATTCAAATCTTAACTCAGGCACGAATCGTAATGGTCAGGAAGTTCGACACGCTATTTTACGACATGATACCCGAATCGACAAATGGGGATTCAGGTTCAGTGGAAAGGCTCAAGATATGTCTGTGGAAGAGTTCATATTCCGCATGGAAACCATGCAATCGCGTGGGGATAATTCGTGGTACGCCATTTGTACCCAATTCCATACCCTGCTCTCCGATAAGGCTGAGCAGTGGTATTGGCGACTGCTGAAAAGAGAGCTCCACGTCGATTGGCATGGCCTAAAGGCGGCCCTCCGACATCAATTCAAGAGCCTGGACACTGACCATGAAATCATGCGTCGAATGTTACAAAGCAAGCAATCCAACAGCGAAACTTTTGATGATTTTTACGATTCGGTTATGTCATTATACCATCGGTTAAGAATTCCTATGACAGAAATAGAATTAGCGGACATTATGAGAGAGAACGTTAAAGATAAAATAGGAAATCTTATTTTCGGAATGCCTGCAATGAGTCTGAGTCGCTTTCAGGAAGTATGCCGCAAAGCGGAACGCCATCTTTCTGAAAGAGAACCACGACGAACTTGGCAAAACCCAACACGGCCCATCCATGAATTGGATGATCTTGACGAACGTAACTTCTCATATGGACCACATTCGGTAAATGATAGGACTGATTTGGATAATGATAAACTTAGATCCGCAAACGAAATGTTACGCACCACTGATTTTCGCCAAAATATAAACAGTCAGGAATTCTGTGCAAATAACTCACCTGCTAGGACAAGCTTTATGCCAGACTCTCGCTTGAGACAAGAAAATGATTCTCATCTCCCATGCCAAGATTTTAAAAATGATTGTGACCCAAAAAGTTATTCGTATAACCACCAACAATATACTAGAGGTGGCCAATCTTTTCCTCGCGAACCGGTATCGAATCGATATAATATTAATTCATCCCATTTCGGTAGTAGTTTACCATATCAACCTGCCGAAATCGATAGTAGTATTCGAGGGTATGTGAGCGAAAATATGTGGTTAAACGGAATACAAGATCATTTAGAAGCTGTGGATGCTAATGGTAGATCGTTCAAGTGTTCGAACTGTGACAATATTGGTCATGGTTTTTTTGAGTGTACGATACCACAACGGTCCTTCTTTTGCTATCGTTGTGGTAGAAAAGATGTGTCGTTACCGATGTGCCCAAAATCCAATCCGGGAAACGCACAGAGGCACCGAGAGATGCACGGGAATCCCCGGTTGCCAATAATGCCCCCGGACCAATCAAAATAGAACCAGCCTTGAGTCCGAATCTATCATTGCAACCAAATTCTCCGTCTGTCATTAAAATTTTGAAACG
This sequence comes from Xylophagus ater, assembly GCA_963422695.1. Classification (NCBI taxonomy): domain Eukaryota; kingdom Metazoa; phylum Arthropoda; class Insecta; order Diptera; family Xylophagidae; genus Xylophagus; species Xylophagus ater. The sequence continues at coordinate 34,102,468 of OY730479.1, forward strand.
GGAAACGTCAACTAAAATCTCGTCTAATAATAAAAATATACTGGAAAGGTCGAATAAAACATTACACCAACGTCAAATGGAATATGACGAAGCTAGAAATAGAATAATCGGTACTGTACTAAAACCGAGTAAAATTAGTATGTTTAGAGAAAGGTGTGAACAAAAGAAGTTATTGGGTAAAACGGTGGAATCTGCTTTTGTGAAGCTTAAACATGACGATCGACCATATGCTAAGGTGGAAATCGACGGCGAATTCCTTTTTGGCCTTTTAGACAGTGGCGCAAGTGTGTCCTGTCTAGGTGCTGGCGCTTTAGATTTCCTCGAACGTCATAAAATTTTAATTACTGGTCGTCCCACCTCAGTCAAAATGGCTGATGGTAAAGCTCAACCTGTACACGGGCAAATTGCGATTCCGATTACCTACCATAACATTACGAAAACACTTGCTCTATACGTCGTGGCAGGACTTACCCAAAGTCTATATCTAGGTGTAGATTTTTGGAAAGAATTCGATATAGCTCCGACTATATTTTCTAAAAACGAAACTTTGGATTGTTTGTCAATTGACGATACCAACACAACAACGCGCGCGTCTTGAAAGCATCTTAACTTTATTTCCTTCCTTCAACCAAGTCGGTTTAGGAAAAACACATTTAGAAGAAAATATTATTGAGGTAGCTAACGCGGAGCCTGTAAAGCAACGCCACTACCCTGTTTCCCCTGCGGTACAAGCCCTCATGTATGCTGAGTTGGACCGTATGTTGGAATTGGGTGTCATCGAAGAAAGTGTCAGCGCGTGGAACTCTCCTGTAGTCTTGGTGCGCAAACCTGGAAAGGTTCGCCTTTGCCTCGACTCCAGGAAACTGAACACCCTTACGAAAAAAGACGCTTACCCACTTCCGCATATAGAAGGCCTTCTCAGTAGACTTGAGAAGACGTGTTTCATTTCAAGTATTGATTTGAAGGACGCCTTTTGGCAGATACCGTTGGAAAAGCAGAGTAGGGAAAAAACTGCTTTCACAGTGCCTGGTAGACCGTTATACCAGTTTACAGTGATGCCATTCGGGCTCTGTAATGCTCCTCAAAGAATGTGTAGACTGATGGACAAAACAATTCCAGTCGAGTTAAGAGAAAACTGTTTCGTCTATTTGGACGATCTGTTAGTAGTTTCTGAGGATTTTGATTCTCACGTTAAACTTTTGGCAACCATTGCACGTTGCTTGTCTTCTGCTGGACTCACAATAAATTTGGAGAAAAGCAAATTTTGCATGAGAGAAGTTAGATATTTGGGTTACATCGTTGGAAACGGATGTTTAAAGACCGACTCAAATAAAGTATCTGCAATTTTTGACTTTCCTGCACCTCTCCAAAACAGGTTCGTCGATTTTTTGGTATGACGGGATGGTATAGGCGGTTTATTGCCAATTATGCCTCCTTGTCGTCGCCAATTACTGACTGCCTAAAGAAGAGTGCCAAGTTTGTTTGGACAGCGGAAGCTCAGGTAGCGTTTGAAGCCTTGAAATCTTCATTAACTACGGCCCCGGTATTGGCCAACCCTGATTACACTAAACCCTTTATTATACAGTGCGACGCGAGTAAGATCGGTGTCGGGGGTGTTTTGCTGCAAAGCGACGACGAAGGCAATGAGAAAACCATCGCCTATATTTCTCAAAAGCTGAACTCTGCACAACGCAACTACAGCGTGACGGAACTGGAATGTTTCGCGGCGGTGTTGAGCGTTAAAAAGTTCAGAGCCTACGTCGAGGGTTTGGCGTTCAGAATAATCACCGACCATGCGAGTTTAAAATGGCTCATGAGTCAGCGCGACTTGAGCGGACGTTTGGCTCGATGGAGCTTAAAGCTTCAAGCCTTTGATTTCGGTATCGAACACAGAAAAGGTTCATAAAATGTGGTGCCAGATGCGCTTTCACGTGTTTACGAGGACGCGATTTCGGAAATAGTTTCGGCACCTAGCATAAACTTGAATTCTGAAGCCATCAAATCAAAGGAATATCTCGACCTGATAGATACAGTGCAAAGCAACGCGGAGAGGCTGCCTGACACGCAAGTGTCAGATGGCTACGTGTACTTCAAGACTAGCTTTAGCACTGGCAATATCTTTCAGGAAGATCGATTGTGGAAGCTTTGGGTTCCGTCTAGCCTTACGGACGAGCTAGTTCGCCTGGCGCATGATCCTCCACAAGCTGCGCCCGGCGGTATTGCCAAAACCTTGTATCGTTTGCGGCAAAGATACTTCTGGCCTGGTATGGCTGGCGAAGTACGTAAGTATATCGCGAGTTGCATCGTATGTAAAGAGTCTAAGGCTCCAAATAGTGTGTTGAGGCCGCCAATGGGCAAACAAATCGAAGTTGACAGACCATTCTAGTACTTATATGTTGACCTGTTAGGACCCTACCCTCGGTCTAAGCATGGTAACACCACTCTCCTAGTTGTTTTGGACAAATTTTCGAAATTTGTTTTGTTCAAGGCGCTACGTAAGGCGTCTGCCGTGCAGATCACCGATTTCTTGGAGGAAAGCGTCTTCAATTTATTCGGCGTACCCGAGATTATATTTTCTGACAATGGACCGCAATTCATATCAAAAGAATTTCGCAAATTAGTTGAAGCGTATGGTGTGAAACACAATCGTACAGCTATCTACTCACCACAGGCTAACGCATCAGAGCGTGTAAACCGTTCATTACTGGCGGCCATCCGCTCTTATGTTGGCACCGATCATAGGGATTGGGATCAAAACTTGGGAAGCATCGGCTGTGCTCTTCGGACTACAATCCATGCTTCTACGGGGATTGATCCATATTTTCTTGTGTTCGGTTCCCACATGATCACACATAGCTCGATCTACGAACTGATGCGGAAGTTAAATGGTTTGAATGATGGTGAATTGGTTGTGTCCTCGAAAAAAGACCAGCTTGAACTAATTCGCGAACGCGTCAAAAATAATTTGTCGAAAGCACCAACAGCATGAGCGGATTTATAATCGTCGAACCCGGGTAAAGAGATTTATTGCCGGACAAGAAGTCTACCGATGAAATTTCACGCTTAGTGACTTCGCAAAAAATGTCAATGCTAAGCTAAATCGTAAATTTCTGAGGTGTCGGATTGTTCGTGCGATTGGCGATTCCCTCTATGAAGTCGAGGATTTGCAGGGTAGAACCATAGGGGTTTACCATGCTAAAGATTTGAGGCAATAATAGGTAGGAATTCTCTCTTTGTATTTTTAAATGCCCGGCTAGCTCCGTCGAGAGATCACGAGACTCTTATTCTCGGGTGTGGTCGAGTCCCAGGTTGGGCAGTACAAGATTTCACGCACCACTTAAACCACCTGCACGCTTTTCAGTTACGTCCGGGATGATGGATCAATCCCTGACGTATCTGTGTTGTAAAGTGCAAGAATTTTTACATTACTATGATGCCTGAACGGCGTAAGTCCGCGTTTGACTTAGCGTGTTTCATCGATCATATAAGCTGGAAATCAATCCATTTTTAAAATTTCAAGGGATTTCTAACACAGATTTATATGATCTCGAATGGTGAAGAAAAAAAATTTTTTTTTAAAGAGAATGAAAGAGGCGGGGTTTATTATTTTTATAAGTAAATGAAATAAACTGAAAACCTGTTATTGCCAAAAGCAACGTGCTAAAATTTTTTCGAAAGGTTCTAAAAGGAAAACAGTTAGATCGCCTGATCGATAGCGAGATTTTTTTTTGTGGGGACGCGTAAGTTTTTTTTCAAAAACGAAAGGCAGTCTGGTTTGGATTGTGGATGGAGAATATCGATAATGTGATTAATTTAAAGAAAAGAAAAAATAATACTAAAATAAATTAAAGTAAATACAGTTCATAAAGAAAAAGTATACCTGGAATTAAAAGAATTAGTGCCCAAATTGAAAAGAAAATTTAAAAACAAGTAAAAGGAAACAAAAATAAAAAGGTCGAAAACTATTTTCTTGTCTTGGGTGAAGTTTTGGAACCGGCTGGGTGATAATTGTTAATTATCCAGACAGGATGGGTTTTTTGTTAGAGAGTGTTAGAAAGGTTTTAATGGAAAAAAAAAATTAAAGAATTCAAGTAAATAAAATTTAGAGTAACTATTGGAAATGACAAAATGTGAAAAGAAAAGAATACACGAAATTTGGAAATTTTAAAAAAAAAAAAAATAATAATATAAAAGAACGCATGTTTTTTTTTTTGTTGTTGAAAAAAAGGGTGAACAAAAAAGTTAAGAAAGAAAAAATGTGGCGAAACTAAAAGGTAAATTTGGATTTACGCAAATAAATTTGGCTTTACTTCCTGAATAAAAAAGGAGAAAGTTTTAAATTCTGAAATTAATATACAAAAATCTGAAAATAAAGGATTTAATAAATGAATAAATAAATAAATGAAATCTGTAAAAATTTTAAAACAAAAGAACAAAATTTTTTTTTAATTAAAGCTGAAAACTGTAAAGAAAATGAAATTTAAATTAACGTGAATAAATTTGGCCTAATGTCCTGAAAATGAAAATAAAAATGTAAATTCTAAAATTTGATTATGGATATAAAAATTTTAAAATGCAATAAACAGAAAAAAAAAAACCTATAAAATTTTAAAAAAACAGAAGAACGCATTTTTTTTGTAATTTAGGCTGAAATTTAAATAATGTAAACAAAGTTTGCTTTAAATCCTGAAAAGTGGAGGGCAAAGGAAATTCAAAGTCCGAAATTAAAAATCAATATAAATTTGGGAAAAAGATATGGCTAGAAACAAAATTTTGTCATTCTCTCGATCAATTGGAGTCTAACGTCGATGCAGATGGAATTTTTTGTCTCAAGTTCGTGATGGAGAACCAGTTATAATGGGCATAATAGATCGCATTTTGAATTTAGGTAACTATATTTGGAACTAATTTTTCCGATTCATTATCAGGTTCGGTCGAATTGGATATATCATCATTAACCAAGGACTGAGCACCAGAATTACGAGCGCAATCGTTTTGACTTGCCATCGCATCAATTAGGAGCACTTGCCCCCCCCCCCAAAAAAAATAATAATAAGAATGAATCAACAATTATTTCGGCAAGGATTCCTAGTGACTACAAAAATGTCTCAGCACCTACAATTACTGAAACACTACTACTCGAAATTGCGCCTCAACCGAGAAATATGATCTCCAAATACGAAAAAGTAAAATCAGGAAATTCTGCTTTAACTTGACTATGTACGCCATCAACAACGGATCTTTCATCATACCATCGAGTTGCGGAAACGACAGTGAACACCTCTTTACCTAGACTGATTGCGATAGAATTGATAAATTCATATCCGTTCTGCTATTTATTAAGTAAGTCACTTATTTGTTATATTAAAGAATTTTCCAATAATGTTATTTTAAGTAACACACAATTGATATGTCATTAAATTTTTTTTTATGTCACTGATTTCTTCAAAAAAAAAAGGAATAAAATTTAAATATAAAATATTTGTACCCCAAAAAAAAAAATCGCTGAAGAAATCTTATCTTATTGCAAAAAAAGAAAAAAAAATTTCGTGAATTTTTTTTTCTTCACACAAAAAAAAAGAGAGTTAAGTTTGATTTAAACGTATTACTGCTAGCTGAAACGGGAAATTCGTTTTCCATTTAGACGTGGACTATACTATAAAGAAGAGAAAGAAAAAAAAAAAAAGATTCATTGCTAAAAAGAAAAGGGAAATGGGTATGTACTTGGAATAGGAGTATTATGTAGAGAGAGAGATGGAATGAGAGGTGGCTGAAGAGGGCATAAAATTATAAACGGACGATAACCAATAGAAGGGGCGGTTATCGTCAACGGGGGCCGGCATTCTGCTGTCGGTCCATGCGGGTGGGAAGTGCCCCAAAGTCCGGTTGGCAATAACACCTTTGCCAATCGGCCCCAACATGCCTCGCAAGGCTTTCGCGTTAAGTTCGGTCAGTTTCGGTGACGAAGAACTAACGAACATTCCCTTTATTCGGTTGTTTTCGCCACAACCGAATTTTCCTTGCTTGATAGCTTGTGCTATCACCGTAAAGTCTAAACGACACTGATACTCATAAGCACGCATAAATAATTATGCGTAATTTGATGGTAGATGGTGGTGAACAACGACCCACCCCTCCGGCGAGCTAGCAAGCGCAACTGAGCTTGGCGTGCAGCCTTTTTTAGTTGTTCACATAAGCTGCACCATCTCATATCTTCTCCTCGCAAGGAAGAAGATATGCCGTAAGGATCATCAGGGGACTTACATTCTTCGTAACAACCCCGCAGTTACAGATATTATTGTTTTGAAGAGCAACGTGAGTTGTGTTAATTTGTGTTGGTGGAAGATTTTCCACACTAATAGTTTTGTTTGCAGCATTCGGTGCTTCGATATGTAGCAATGTGTGATGTCGTGCATGACACTTGAAGCAATTTCTGGATGAGCAATTTTGGAGGAAATGTCCCCGTCCTAAACAATTGGTGCAAAGTTGAAGCTCTTTAGCTGCATCTAGACGTTCTAGTGGAGATAGTTGAAAAAAAAGGTTGGCATGCACTAATACGGTGCTGCTGTTTCTTGCAGAATAGAGATGTGATTTCCCTTCCCGATGAAATAAATGCAGAATGTTTACTTGTATTCTGTTTTCCCTGGTGTGGTTTCTCCCTAGTGTCTCTAGCATTTGTAATCTGCATTCCATAAATGTTAAGAACGTTGTCAAATGTTGAATGGAACGTGGTGATTCCAGCGATTGTTTAAATAAGCGTTGGGTTTCACGGTGTACCTTATGAAGCAGAATGTGTAGAACTATCGGATCCCAATTTTTGGTATCTACTCCAAAATTTTTAATACCTAGTAGGCATTCTTTCGTTGTATCATGTAACTGCTTGATTGCCGATGATGGCTCAGAAGTTATAACTGGTTATGATAAGAGAGTGTTAATCAGAGCTGCTAGGAGAAGTCGTATGTTGTTGTATCGATTTTGTAATATATCCCATGCGGTAGTGTAATTTTCTTCAGAAATTTGTAGATGTTGAATAAGTTTTCCTGCTTCTCCTGTAATGTTTGCCTTTAGATAGAACATTTTCTGTGAATGTCCCATAGATTGGTTGTGTATTAATTGTGTGAAAAGATCATTAAACTCTCTCCACTTCAAGTAGTCTCCGTCGAAGGTGGGCAATGTGACCTTAGGAAGCTTGATTGGTGCTTCCATGGAGGCTTTTCCGTTCGATGGAGATGCGAGATCGCATTGTCCTTGTAGTTTAATGATGATTAGCTGCTGGCGGTCTTCGAGCTTAAAAAAGTCCTCATCTACATAATCAAATTGATCCTCCTCAGCCATAATGTCATTATGTAGATTTATAATATTTGACCAATAGTTGTTGATTGATTTAATTTTTTGTTGGCAGTGTACCTTTGAGTATGATGTATCAAATGATTTCTTTACCACATTGAGATTGATCTGCTGCAAGCTGTTCCAGCACGTCGCGGTCACCAAAATGTTGATATAGCGATAAAATTATTTTATTTTCCCGCTTAAGTTTGTTTTATTAGCGCAGCCTCACGCTAATTAAGTTGAAGTAAAAGGCTTTGTTGGGTTTCAAAATTAAAACTGAATTTATTTGACAAAAATTCTGGAATTTATACAATTTAAATGCTGAATATACAAAATTCTTATATTCTAACTGTGGGAATCGTACATTTATAAAAATTATCCAAATATCAAATTTAATTAAATATGAAAGTTTAATTTGATATTTGGATATATGAAATTGAAATCGGAGTATTTAATTTTGAACAATATGAATTTTTTATACAAAAAATATTATTGTGGGAATTTTATCCTAGAAAAAATTTACGCGTTGCACAAATAAGTCTGGGAAATATCTGTTGGTTTTTTTACGACAAAAAAAAAACCAAATATTTGATATAACTTAACAGTGCTTTTAATTTAAGATTAAAAACCCTTACAACTAAATCGGGCCGATCAGAGGCCACTTCACCAGAGTTTAGGTTGGATGTAATTTCAATCCAATTTGGATTCGCAGTAAAAGTTATAAATGTATTGAGTGAACCAAATTTTCCGAAAATCAACATAGCATCATTCAGCCTTTCTCGCATGCTCCTTGGTAATCCTTCAAAACTTGAAGGTAATATAACCGGATTTCCTGCCACTACTCCGGCGGCTGCTGATATACTTTTGCAATATGCTCTGTTCTAAGTCGATTTTGCTGAAATCTAATAAAGTTCAAGTTGTTTGCCTCCTCTTGAAGATACGAATCAACAATCCACTGTTGAGTTAGTTTTCCATAACTGGATTGAAATATTGCCTTATAGCCGTCTGTGCAATTTTGTGTTGTAACATGGACACGTTTTTTCTTGTACGTTGAAGACCATTGTCACACTTATCACACTGAAAATTCGGTTGCCAACCTGGCTCTCCATATGGATACAAAATTCCGTATTGTCATTGAATCGAGATTTGGACTTAGAATGTTGGTGTTAATGAATTGCTGATCTGGATTTTCTGGATTTCGAGGGAAGATCCGAATATCACGCTCGAATGGAGGTTCGCAATCATCATTAACAAAAACCATAGCAATTTCATTTGAAGTTGGATTATTGTATCTTCTTGGATCAGATTGACGGTCTCGACGCACGACCATGTTGACGATTGGAATTCTACGATTTTCTTGCTGGGCTCTGATCTCTTCCCTGCTTTGGACTTCCCGTATCATCTGGTAGGTATTAGCAATTCGGTTATTCGCTCGAAAAAAGCGATCAATTGTGTCAATCAAATCTGGAATACACCGCTGATTTTCAGGTAGAGCCATTCGCGTTTCAACAGCTTGCGTGCTATCCAATACATGCAGCTGAGCGCATTTCCTTGAATCACCATCTACTGGATTCAAATGAGAGGTTTTATGATATACTTTCCCAACTTGAACAACAACTGTTTCATTGAAATATGATTGCTCTTGTATTAGTTATATGTGCATAGTATTCGTATTTCGATCTTGGACCCGATGGCGGACATGTGAGACTTCAGATCGAGCTTGAGTTTGCGCAGGGGTTTCTTCTGCACGTCGAAAGAAATGGGAGGTAGTATTATTGTCACGGCGTACCAGTTGCTCACATTCACGTGTATTGGTGACAACGTCAGCTTCCCGTTGAGCTTGAGTTCGTGCAATAGTTTCTTGAGCACGTCGAAAGAAATGCGAAGGAGTATTAGCAGCGCAACGTACCTGGCTTTGCTCTGGAGTTCCTTGTTCACGTCCACGCAAATGAGAAGCAACGTCAGTTTTACGTCGAGCTTGGGTTGGTGCAATAGCATTGTGGGCATGTCGAAAGAAATGGGAGGTGGTATTATTGTCGCGGCCTACCGGTTGCTCACATTCACGTGTATTGGTGACAACGTCAGCTTCCCGTTGAGCTTGAGTTCGTGTAATAGTTTCTTGAGCGCGTCGAAAGAAATGCGAAGAAGTATTAACAGCGCAAGGTACCTGCGTTTGCTCTGGAGTTTCTTGTTCACGTCTACGTAAATGAAAGGCAACGTCAGTTTCATGTCAAGCTTGAGTTGGTGCAATAGCATTGTGAGCACGTCGAAACAAATGCGAGGCAGTATTAGCGGCGCGGCGTACCTGGGTTTGCTCTGGAGTTCCTTGTTCACGTCCACGTAAATGGGAGGCAACGTTAGCTGCACGTCGAACTTGAATCTGTTCTAGAGTTTTTTGCTCGCGTCTACGTAAATGTGAAGTAACGTAAGCTGGACGACGCAGCGCCAAAGTGGTGCGAGATAGAACCATTTTATCTTCGACAGAAAACATCCCCGTCAAAACCTCCACATCTTAGCTGAACATTGTAATCGAGTTTGCCCTCTATATAAAAAGTTCAAAAGTTTCTGTTGACACTACCGCCAAAGCGGTGAAAGATAGAACTATATGGTCTTCGGCAGAAATAGTACTAAATGAAGACTTCCACAACTTTGCTGAGCATTGTAATCGCGGTTACCCCCATATAAAACGATCCAAAGATTTTATAAACTCCAGCGCCAAAGTGGTGACTCATAGAACTATGTGGTCTTCGAGAGATATAATCCCCATGAAAATCTCCGAAATTTTGCTGCACATTATAATCGCGTTTGACCTCTAAATACGAAGTTCCAAAATTGTATTGACTCCATCGCCAAAGCGGTGAGAGATAGATCTATATGGTCTTCGACAGAAATAGTCCCCATGAAAAGATTCACAACTTTGCTGAACATTGTAATTGCGTGTGAACTTTATATAAAAAGATCAAAAGTTTGTATTGACTCCAGCGCCAAAGCGGTGAGAGATAGAACTATATGGTCTTCGACAGAAATAGTCCCCATGAAAAGATTCACAACTTTGCTGAACATTGTAATTGCGTGTGAACTTTATATAAAAAGATCAAAAGTTTGTATTGACTCCAGCGCCAAAGCGGTGAGAGATAGAACTATATGGTCTTCCACAGAAATAGTCCCCATGAAGACCTCCATAATTTTGCTGAACATTATAATCGCGTTTGACCTCTAAATACGAAGTTCCAAAATTGTATTGCCTACAGCGCCAAAGCGGTGGGAAATGGAACTTTCCCGTGTACGTCAGAATGTCCGGCAGAAAAATCTTAATAAGTTTGCCTCAGGTCAGAATTATGCCCGATGTATATTTCAGATTATAAATGAGGTTTTCCCAAATAAGCTTTCAAGTCCCTCTTTGTAACTCCTCCGACCGCCAACCTCCCCGGGAACAAAATTTCTCCACGTTTCAAGTAATTCTCTACAACATATCAAAAAGTGTTTTTTTTTTTGCTCAACGAATTTTCTTTCTGGACAATATAGGACGGACGGAAAGAAAGAAAGAAAGAAAGAAACAAAGAAACAAAGAAACAAAGAAACAAAGAAACAAAGAAACAAAGAAACAAAGAGACATAGAAACAAAGAAATAAAGAAGGATTAGCCTTTTATATACTTGTATATAATTCTTTAGCCGAAAAAAATCGCATGCACACGCATTGAAATTCAAAACAGAATGAGAGTAAAATAACAAAAAACACCACTACTTCGCTGAATACCTCAGCTCCAAAGCGGTTAGAGATATTTAGGCTGCGACAAATATAATCATCATGATAACCTTCACAACTTTGCTGAATATTGCAATCGCGTTTGTTCGTTATAGAATTAATATTGTTTGATATTAGTAGATGAGACAAAAACAAACGTGTGTTTTCTATTGAATCTAAACCTTATATATTTTCTTCAATTCAATTTACAATAATCTTAACTTTCTGAGGTTACTTGATATAATTTTTTTTTATGTATACTAAGTATATTTATTGGTAACAGTGTGTGACCTCAATATAAAATCCCCATGGAAACCTCCACTTTCGTGAACATTGTAATCGCACGTGATCTCAATATGAAAAGTTTGTAAATTTGTATATGCCACAGCTGCGAAGGGGCGAGTGCCAGAACTATTTGGTCTTCGACAGAAATAACATCCATGTTAACCTGCGCAACTTCGCCGAACATGGTAATTGTGTGTGACCTTTATATACGAAGTCCACAAATTTGAATTGGCTCCAGCGCCAAAGCAGTGGAAGATAGAACTATTTGGTCTTCGACAGAAATAATATCCATGAAAACCTTCATAACTTTGCTGAAGATTCCAATCGTGTGTGACCTCTAAATACGAACTTCAAAAATTTGTACTGACTTCAGCGCCAAAGCGGTGCGTTGAAATACCGATGTCGATAAGGATTTGCATGAAGTTGTGACGAAAAATATGATACATGTCCCTTGCGGTACACTGAATCCAAATTCACCATGCATGATAGTATCCAACACAGCTACAGGAAACGATGGATATCCTTTATACGGAAGAAGATCAGCAGAAGATGGCAGTAAATTAGCAACCCCTAGCATATTCAATGAAGATACGATAGGCAAACTCTACACCGTGCATCCCAATCAAGACGAATGATTCTTTCTTTGTATGCTGTTGATAAATGTGGCCGGTCCAACGTCTTTCCACCAATTGGGAATTGTGAACGGTGTTACACATGTCACTTTCCGGAGCGCATGTCAAGCTCTGAATTTATTGCAGAACGACCGACACTGGGATATGTGCATTAATGACGCGTGCAACACGTCGCATCAATATCAAATTTGTGCATTGTTTGCAATTATATTGACCGCCTGCTGTCCTTTATCTGCAACCGAGTTATAGGAGAAATTTAAAACCCACATGGCAGAAGATATTTTCCGTCGAATATGCAAGGAAAATTCTAATATGAACATGGATTTCACAGCAGAAATGTATAACAGAGTGTTGATAATGATTGAAGATTTGTGCTTAGAAATCGCAAACAAACTTCTCAATCTATTGCGAATGCGATCACCGAATCGATCTGCTGCTGCTTCGTTCGATGTTGAAATGCGTCGTGAACAAAATTACAACACGGGTGATCTTTTGTCCTTTGTGCAATCGAATATTCTTAAGCTAACGTGTGAGCAAAAGGGCATTTACGATCAAATAATGCAAACTGTCAATAACGGAGTTGGAGAAATATTCTTTTTCGATGCGCTAGGAGGATCTGTTAAAACGTTCCTAATTAGATTGATTCTGGCCACAATTCGATCCCAAAATGACATAGCCTTAGCTCTTACGACATTTGGAATAGCTGCGACATTGCTACCAGATGGAAGAATGGCTCATTCCGCTTTGAAATTGCCATTAAACATTCAATTCATTGAAAATCCCACATGCAACATTTCCAAAGCATCCGGCATGGGAAAAGTATTGCAGAAATGCAAACTTATTGTTTGGGATGAATGCACAATGGCGGACAAAAAATCGCTCGAGGCCCTTGATCGATCATTGCAAGACTTGCGTGCAAATATCAGACCATTTGGGAACGCATTAATATTGCTTGCAGGAGATTTCAGGCAAACATTACCTGTAATTCCTCGATCAACAGCAGCCTGCTTGCCTGAAATACCCCTCTTTGTGGCGACGCGTAAAGACGTTACAATTAACTACAAATATCCGAGTCCTGCTGCAAAACGATCGGTCAGCAGAGAAATTCTCACATCAGTTGCATCAATTGAAATGTGCCGGTTGATCTGACGTCAGGATGAATTTAATTGCCTCATAACTTCTGCAATTTAGTGACGTTAAAAGAAGAATTGGTTGAAAAAGTATTTCCCAATATTCAAACCAATTACAAGAATCACGTTTGGCGAAGCGAACGAGCTATTCTTGCGGCCAAGCACAAAGACGTCTACGAACTTAACAATATTATTCAGTCTAACATTCAAAGCGAGGTGGTCACATACAAGTCCGTCGACACTGTTGTAGAAGCAGATGAAGCGGTTAAATATCTAACAGAATTTTTGAATTCACTCGATCTGCCGGGATGCCACCGCACGTACTGCAATTGAAAGTCGGTGTGCCAATTATCATGTTGCGAAATATCAACCAGCCAAAGCTTTGCAACGGCACGCGGCTTGCAATAAAAAATTAATGAGCGACATCGTAGAAGCAACAATCTTGACAGGACCTTTTAAAGGTGAAGATGTCCTGATTCCTCGCATTCCTATGATTCCAACGGATATGCCATTTCAATTTAAGAGATTGCAATTTCCGATTCAATTGGCGTTTACAATCACCATCAACAAAGCTCGGGGCCAATCTTTAAAATTGTGCGGTTTAGATCTAGAAACGGATTGCTTCTCACATGGACATGGACATATATGTTGCGTGTTCTATAGTCGGCAAACCAGAAAATCTCTATATCTGCACAGAAAATGGGACAACAAAAAATGTTGTATAACCACAAGCATTGTAAAATTAAATATACGAGAAACGTGCGCTTTTTCTTCTCTTTTCCATTTAACCAGACTGAGCCACAGCAACGCGTGGTCGGGTACAGCTAGTATAAAATAAATAGATAGTTCCATGTGTGTACCTTCTTGCGTACATTGAAAACGAATTAAATTCTTTATAAGTTAAATAACGACTAAATAAATTAAAAGTTAATAATCAAGTACCCTTGAACTAAAAACATCAAGAAAAAGAAAACTGAAACATTTTAAAAATAAATGAAACAGGATTGCCTATTGTCTTAGAATTAAAACAGGAAAAAAACAAAAAACAACCGAAAAAATTAATCATGAAATTAAATTTAGTACAGCTATTCTATCACATTATATATTCCTTTAAAGTCATTTAAAAGGCCAGAATATATGTTGCTAAGGCCTTCAACATCACTCCTTAAATTGACCGTGTTGTCATACAAAGAGAAGAATATCATTTTACTGATGTTCCTTCTTTGATCGTGTGTCTCTCTATCTAATATCATAAAATAAGGAAGGCATAGAATTTTCATATCCAATATCAGTATGGGACCAGCTCGCCACCTATGTTCCGTTAGTATTCATCCGTCAAAATTGAGACTGTGTGCCTGATTTATCGCATTTCCACCTTTTAAAAATAATTCCAATATAGTACTCTAGGAAATGATTAAATTGGACGCCGTTTTCATTCTTATATATTCCTGCAAAAAATGGCCGCCTAATTATAAGGCACCAATCAACACAAATCTTAGATAAAAAAATATCTTACAATAAGTGTAAAAGAGCCGGCCAGTTGTTTTCAAAGCAAAATGTATCAGGAAGAGAGAGAATGAAATATCTTTAAAACCTTCCATCCAACAAATTCGTAGATAATAAATATTTATGCCCTATGGTAGATACTACCAGAGGGTATATTAGTTTTATCACTAATTTTCTAACATATCATAGGAAGGTTTCATGGATACGGTTGTGTAGGGAATCAAAAGTTATATCGATTTCTGCATGTCCGTCCGTATACAAGATAACTTCAAAACGCGTTATCTGATTTTGATTAAATTTATAATATGAGTCGGTTCTTCCTTAGCTAGATTTGGTTTTGCATTTCAGTAACATCGACCCAAGGAGCAAAGTTATCAAGACCAGAAAGTGTCGTTTTTTTGTAGTTTACTTCAAAAAGTATGTAAAAAAATTTAAATTATGCCGGATCTCAGCGCTACACAGGCAGTGGATCGAAGGGAGCAAATCCTTCGTTATGATGATCAAAAAGCCTGGAGAGTCTAGAAGGTAGTCAGTGGCTAAGGGTATGCGAAAGGGCACTATTACAGTCACCAGTACTCCCAAACTAAGCACCTCCGAGTCAGGAGAACCTAAACCTCTTTCGCAAGAGGTAGGAAAAACTCTGGGGGCAAAACGGCCGCGCAATATGCCGATGCTCTCAGCACTTGGCCAACAAGACGGACTAGATGACCCGCTGAGAAGCGGCCTCAGTCGGGCAGAATTAAGATGGTACTTCCGCTTCCTGGCTCAGGGACTATTACCTGAAGAAGCTAGAAAGTAAGCAGATGAGAGAAAGCTTGCTAACCAAACAACCATCATCCAAAAAAAGGAAGAGACCAATCCTTCTCCAACTTATTTTTGGAAAGTCAAAATATAATATGCCGCCGGTAAAACGCCCCGCAGGCCCGAGTAGTGTTGCAGTAAGGGCAATCCCATGCTCTGTCTAGGTCGGTGTCACGAAAGCTGTGAAGATAGCAGTCCTTCTGGACCGGGTAAGCTGCTCAAAGACTGTGAGAACAGTGACACAGCAAGTTGGCTCAGGGAAAGAAGCCCTGAGCTAGCCGACTGGAAGGGTGTGAAACTTAGCACCAGCGTAGGGGATGACATTCCGAGACCACACATCTTGACTATCTGCTTACCCAGAAGCTCAGTCCAAGAGCCTAGTAAAGTAGTAGAACTACTAGATGCGAGCTGAAAACAAAGGAATGGAAGATTCTCTCCAGCGGGAATGAAGTGAATAGCATGGTTTTAAAGATCCGGATGGACGAAAAGTCCGTAGACGCAATCGCCAAAGGCGGATACCCCCTTTGCTGTAGATTTGGCAATGTGGACAGATTAAGGGACCGGCAGGTAGTAACACAAAAGTAATACATGATGTAAATCAGGACAAACAAGAAGAAGTCCAGAGACAGGTCAGCTACTGTGGGAGGAATGTACTCCCATAATCATAGGGTGGGATGCGAACGCTCATAACCTAGTATGGGAAAGCAAAGGTACTAATAAAAGAGGTGAGTGCTTATTAGAATTCCTAATTAAAGATAACTTAGAAATATTTAATTCGGAAGTACACCCACATTCACTAACAGGATCCGAGAAGAAGTTCTGGACATTACTTTTGGATCACAGTATTATAAGGTTCGATCTCAAGGGACGAGTGAAAAAGCAATCTCCATAAGAAACCCAAGGAAAACCAATTGGGTAAAATATGACACCATCACGATCAAAACAACGAGGGGCTGCCAACAGGGAGGGGTACTATCACCTCTTATGTGGAGTCTTGTTGTAGACGAACTCTCAGAAATACTAAGTAGTAAGGGCATAAAATGCCAAGGGTATGCGGATGATATTGTCTTCATAGTAAGAGGTAAATTTGAGGAAACTCTCTGTGATCTACTACAAAGGGTTCTAAGAATTACTCATGAGTGCTGCTTGGCTGTGGGACTCACGCGCAACCTGGGAAAAACCACAGTGGTACCATACATGAATAGGAGAAAATTAGAACACATGCATCTTATTTGGTTAAATGGGGCAATACTTGATATGAAACAGGAAGTAAAATACCTGGGACTTACTATCGACGGTAAGCTTATTAAATAAGACGACGTCATTGCTATTCACTAACAAACGCAAAACGGAGGGTTTATCTATGCCCTCAATCAGTGGACAGTATTTACTGCTAAGCAAGGATGTTAAATTCCTTGGCATAATCTTAGATAGCAAACTCAACTGGAAAAGTCACCTAGAGAACAGAATCAATAATGGTCTTATTGGATTCATGCAATGCAAAAGGGCATTCTCACGAGCTTGGGGACTATCTCCCCGTATATTACATTTGCTGTACACCGCGGTCATTAGGCCAATGTTCTGTAATGGCGCTACTATCTGGTGGATAAGAACTGATCTTGCATCAGTCAAGCAACGACTCACTAAACTGCAAAGGATAGCCTGTGTTAGTATTACAGGGGCTATGCGCACTAGCCCTACAGCTTCTCTTGATGCACTGTTGGATCTGCTTCCACTGGATCTATTCATTAAAAAAGAAGCAGAGTTAGGCATTCTTAGGCTTCATATGTCCAATCATTATGTGGCCGGAAATCAGACCTCTGGTTATACAAAAATCCGGATTGAGTTAAAATCTGTTTGTCCGAAAATTGAAATGCCTTACCACTATTTGGTCCATACACCAAATTTTTGCAAGCTTTATTCTATCGCCTTCCTTACTCGTCAAGACTGGACAGGGAAAAGCAAATCCCTACTGCCTAATATAAAATGCTGGTATACAGATGGCTCACTGCGTGACGTCCTGGATAGTACAAGTTTCTGCTTAGTGGACCGGGCCGGAAATATCACCAAACTAGCCATAATACGTCTTAGTAAACATGTCACGGTTTTGCAAGCAGAGATTGTAGCAATGATTTCTTGTGTACAACAACTAATAATGCACAAAAGTAATGATCAGGACATAACCATCTGCTCCGACAGCCAGGCTGCCCTCCAGAAGTTAGATTCAAACCTCACCAAGTCTAAATTGATTGTAGAATGCGTTTCATATCTTAATGAGCTGAGTTAACCTTCCTTGGGTTCCCGGACTGGCCTTCTGTTGAACCCGAGCCATTTCTGTCATTATTCATGGCTACTACTACGAAGCTAATCGATAATAGAGCGCGACAGTAAAGCAAAAATTCAGTCTATTGTAAGTGTCCTAACTTGGCACTGTCGACTTAATAAGTACTTAGCGTCCACGACTCTGATAGATGATTCTTCTTGCGATTCTTGTGATGCAGAGGAAGAGACAGCGGAGCACTTCTCTGTCACTGTACAGCTTTTCAAAACCGCATACTGAAAACTTTCGGCGACCGCTTTATCGAGCTAAATGCCATCAATGGGATCTACTGTAGTCGGATATCCAGTGTTATATAAAAGGAACGTTGAATGTACTCATCTTAGTTCTTTCCGGAATCTTAATGTGAAAAAATTGGTGTTGAGTACTTTGTTGCAGCTAAACGGCAGGTTGGTATCTTCTCCCGCACTAGTTTTGCTTTGCTTCTGTGCAAAATATTCGAAAGCTCGCTGCGAATTCTTCTCACAATGTTTGCCCGTGAGAATTTTGCGTCGTGTTGAGGTACGGTGACCTTTTGTATAAATGAAAGCAAACTTTCTCAGTGTTGTTGGACATATCTGCGTTTTCTTTTCTCCCAATTTTTACTTGGCTGTTATATAATGTTGTTTTTTGTTTGTATTCCTATTTCTGAATGACACACTAACACAAATTTTTTCAATTCTGAATATTTATTTTAAAACACACAATTTTCGGTTTTATTAATCTTTTTGAATATACAGTTTTTAGATTTTTCTTAAATTTTTCAAATACACATAATTTTTAATCAGACAATAAATTTTGTTACACTTTCAAATTCTTGATTGTTATTTTAGTCTTGCATAGAACTTTAATCTTACTTTAAACAATTTCTTTGAAAATAATTTTTGTTACACTTTCAAATTCTCGACCGTTATTTTATTCTTACACTAGCTGACCCGGCGAACTTCATACCGCCTCAGAATCAATAAATGTTGTGTTAACTTATTAGCTAAATTAAATTTAGTTTTCTATTAAGATAAAAAATGAATACTCAAAATGAATTAAGTTCAATAAATGTACAAAAATCAAAATGAAATATATTTTAATTACATTGAAATGAATGTAATTCATGTGGCAGCAAGGCATTTGCTTTATTGAAGCGATTAGAAATTATTCGCGTAGCATTGTTGCACTACTTTCTGTTAACTATTTGCTGGATGGGTTGCACCCGGATCGATTCCTTTCATTGAAGCACCTTGTGATATACGACACTTTTCGTTTTGCTATCAGGTGCGAGGACGACCAAAGCGGTTGGTTTACCGACACGTAAATATGCTACGTAAAATTGACCGTGAGAGAAACATTCATTTTATAGATTCAGGCCACAAACACTCAAGGATTGGCCTTGTAATTTGCTGATCGGAAATTGAATTCATTGAATCTAGAATGGCATACCGGTTGCTATCATCGGAATTCTCGGAATGAGAACTTTCTCACCTTTCCTGTGAGTCGAAGATTATCAGGTTGTTGATATGTGCGATAAGCTCGACGATTTCTCATTGCCAACTGAACCGCTTGACGTACTTCCTCTCATTGTTCTTGTGTTTGTGAAACACAAAGCCGGCCATACTAACGCGGCGCTCTTCTAGTGCGATTTCTTGTTCATCTGCAGTGGATTGATTCGTAATACTCCGAAGTCTAATTGGATTACGGCTTCCTCGTAAAAGATTAGATTTCCTGACTCGCAACATTGTAAATAACACTGGAAAAATAATCCCACCATTCAAAATTACATAATGAAACAATTATCGATGCGCGCACAATTACAAATATGATAATCTCACAAAGTGAATATCTTCAAAGGCAACTTACCGTTTAAAAATCACCCTCGAGAATAGAATTCCATAGTCTTACGAACGAATCCGCTTGGAAAATCAAACGCACAGTCCAAATTAAGGATTGGATTGATTGTCGATGCGCGCCCAATGACAAACGACATAACCTTTCACAATGTGCACTTCGTAAAACTGAGCCCACCTCTTTAAAATGAATTTTGGCTGATGAATTTCGGAAAAAATCGTTTGAAGAGAATGAATTGAATCGAACTCAAATGGAATAACCGTCGAAAACTGAATGAAAATTGGTGAAAACTCCAAAAAAATATTGATAAATCGCGGCGCACGTCTGTAGAGCCAGCTCAATAGCAATGAAAACTCATGAGTGACCTCCCTTTTTTTTTCTTTCTTTGTATATATATGCCAATTTTGCTTCCACCCATATTTTTAAATAAAATGTATGTGTGATGCATCTCAGTAAAAGCATATAAATTCAAGCCGTCATCTTTTTAGATATTTTTAGATTTCATCAAGTTAGTGCAACAGAGATAAATATGAATTTATTTTAAGAATGGCTATTCGTACAGGAACTAACACTTAAAATATTTGAAATACACGTAATAAAATTTTTTTTTCTATTTACACAAACACACTTGCTTATGAAAAATGCTTGTTATACATGCACCAATACTTGAAAAGTGTTGGGAAAATCATATTGGCGCCTAAAAGTATAAGCAAACACGTGGTTTTTGTTTACACAAACTGACTTAAAACAAACTCCGATAGCTTTCTTTGTTTCATTCTTTCTTTAGTCCGAAATCTATAAGACTATTTATGCTGTGCCTTGCTACAATTATTTTATAGGAAGTGCGTTGTAAAATAAAAGATTTGTGGTTTAAAGGTTACTTCATTCTTTCTAATGAAAATTTTTAATTTTCTTGCCTTTCTTTTTTGCGTTTTTCTTACTTTTCCAATGCCCGAGGAAACTTCTCAAGGCCGAGATGAACAGTAAAAAAAATACATCGAAATCAGTCAGTCCGTTCTCGAGATATCATCAAAAAAGCCGTTCCATACAAAATGTATGAGAAAATGAATTTTCTTCATCAACTTTTTTTTCGTGAATTTTTCCAATGTGTTAATAGTTATTCTGCTATTCGGGGCGGAGACAAATCCAACAAACCAAACATGATAAAAATCGGACCAGCCGTTCTTGAGTTATAAATGGTGTAACTAACACGACTTTGTTTTATATATAAAGATAAGTTTTTATTCTTACTTTAAACAATTTCTTTGACAATAATTTCTGTCACACTTTCAAATTCTCGACCATTATTTTATTCTTACAGAAGTTTTCAATCTTAAATTAAACAACTTCTTTGACAATAATTTTTAACTTGACTTTTATCTTAAGTCGTTCGCGTTTTTGTAGTAACCGAATAATAACTTTTAACTTGCCTTTTTACTTAAAAACTTAACGACTTTTATTTTAAGTCGTCCGCGTTTATCCGATAATCAAAACTGACTTTTGGTAATTTTACATTGTCTTTTATAGGCGGAAAGTTGAAACCTCTGCACCCATTTTTCTAGATATTTAATATTTTTGCGAATTATTGCATTATTGTGCAATTTCCCGATTTTAATAATTTCAATATTGGAATTTCACAATTTCTTAATTAACTGCTATTTTGAAATTCAAATATTTCTTTTGTCAATGGTGCATTTTTTTAATCAGAACTTTCGCCCATAAAAATAAAGTATCTGAAATTATTTTGGGTTTGGATTTGTACTTGAAAAAGGTCCGCAACATGTTGAAACGTTTCCGTTTTCTCGGTCTTGTCTATCCAAAATCTTCAATTTACATTGATCACTTTATTGGAGGAGAATGTGTTAAGTTTTATTACATAACATTACTTCCCCCTACAACAACAAAATTTTATTTGCCTTTAAACAACAATAAGTTATTTTTGTTAAAAGGCAGATACAATTTTGTATATGTTTACATAAAGAAAAATAAAAGTTTAAAAATTAACTTAATCGATATGTTATCAAACATTTTGTATTGTAAAATAGTTAATAAACATTAAATATATTAATTCTCTTTTTGTTTGTTTTAACTATGAAATAAATTTTTCGTCTTTTAATTCTAAAAGGTTGGATTTGTTTCTAATTCAAAAAAATTGCATTTTTTAATTTCTAATTTTTAGTGCGTTTTTTTTCAATTAAATAATCAAACTTATAAAATTTGGAATATGAAGCTCTTAATTTGTGGGTGTAATAGCAAACAACATCAAAAAATTCCTGGCATTTCCTTTCACAACTAAGTTTGATACATATTTTTTTTAAATGGACGAATTTTTATTATTGCTGTAAAAATAGTTTTTATGGTGTTTATTTACTTATTATTAACCAAATAGAAATTATGTTAATTCATAATTTAGAAAAAAAATTGTTTTTTTGAATCAAGCTTGAATCTAGATCGTAGCGCGAAATCCGTTTTTTTATTTTAATTAAAACGAAAACTACCAGTGACCGTCACTTTGTTGGTTAAAATGGGGGCAATTCTTAAAACTCGTCGAAGTTTTTGAAAGTTCAGCATTTTCAGTTTTAAATGCCTTTTGGTTTTAAGGTTTCCAAAAAATGAGGCTCTATGTATGAAATGGCTTTAGGCTATTGGTATACGCAGGAAAAAAATATGTCGGCACATATACACTCCCAGACACTTGATTAGCAACACTTTTATTTTTAACGTCATTAATGACATAATGGTGCAAATTCTTAGAAACTTTTGCCATAATATTCATTGCCCATTATTCTGTTCTACCTGATGACCCAGATGTGGGAATAACCCATGCTTGAGTAGAAATTCCCATTTTTGTCATTTTGGCTACTTACACCGAGACACTTGATTAGCGCCATCAGTTTTCTTTAAGCTTTTAAGGGGAACAGTGATCTACCAAAAGCAATTTATCGTTAAAAAACAAGTGTGTTACATGTCTGCGTCACCTTAGTGAAGTTTTTGTTCCACCTGGATAGAAATGGGGCGTGGAAAATCACTAACAGAAACGGAAGTTGGAAAAATCATTTCATTGAAAGAAAAAAATTATTCCAATCGCGATATTGCCATACGAATTGGTCGAGATCCTTGGACTATAAATAATCTTATCAAAAACAAAGAAAATTACGGAAAAAATCGAAAAGGACGCACATCCAAAGCAACTATCGAACAAGAACATAGGGTCATATTACGGGATGCATCGAATTCTGCGGCAACTGCTCGAAAAATTAGAGCGAAAGTAGGCATTACGGCTAGTGTCCATTCAGTTCTCAGGATGATCAAGCAGTATCCACACCTCCGACGTCCAAAAATACAAGAAAAAACACGTTTACTTCAACCTCATAAGAATGCTAGATTCGAGTTTTGCGGGAACATTTACAGTGGAAGACAGAATGGCAGCAAGTAATTTTTCCGACGAGAAAACATTTAATTTGGATGGCCCTGATGGTTATCGATATTATTTCCGCGATTTGAGAGAATCCAAGTTGTTTTTCTCCCATCGTCACACATCTGTTGATTCCGTCAATTCATGGAGCAATCAATTTGGTCATTTTGCAAGGAAGATACATGTCGGCGGATTATATCTGACTTCTGGAAATGGAGAAGATCTTTTTTGACGAAATGTTCGAGCATCAAACACTCGTCTTCCAGCAAAACAACGCATCCGTCCATACAGCGAAATGTTTTAACACGTGGTTTTCGGACAACAATATGAATGTTTTGAACTGGCCACCTCTGTAACCGGACTTAAATTTAATATAAAATCTTTGAGGATGGCTATGGCGTAAAATCTATGCGTAAGGAAGGCAGTATGATACCACATTAGAACTTATTAAGGCCATTGAAGCTGCGTTTGAAGAAATTCCAGAAAATTAACTTCATTCATTGTACAACTCTTTAGAAAATAGAAATTTTGATGTAATTCGTAATAATGGTGGCAATACTAAATATTAATAAAAAATAAATGATTAAAATCTGGAAACTATAGCCTTTATTAATTCATGGCGCTAATCAGGTGTCTCGGTGCAAGTAGCCAAAATGACAAAAATGGGAATTTCCACTCAAGCATGGGTTATTCCCACATCCGGGTCATCAGGTAGAACAGAATAATGGGCAACGAATATTACGGAAAAAGTTTCTAAGAATTTGCACCATTATGTCATTAATGACGTTAAAAATAAAAGTGTTGCTAATCAAGTGTCTGGGAGTGTATGTTTATAATTATTATTTCATAATTTAATTTTGTATGTTTAAGAGAAACTTGATTTTTGGAACAAATAACGCAATCATTTTTTCGCAATTCGAATATTCCAGAATACATGAGCTTCTAGCCCATTTACAATGTTGCCCCTCCGAATTCATATTTTTAACGCCACGACCACGTCGCACACATAAGCCATAAAAATGCAAGTGCATTCCAAAATTACTTCAATTTCCCCTGCGAAAGTCCCTATAATCTAAGTATAGCACCAATTATGAAACAACGAAAGAAAAAAAAGCATTCTGGAGTAGAAAGTGGCTTCTAAGAAGACATTCAGGAAACGTGATATTCAATTCAAACTGAAATATATGTATTTGTTAAAAGTTAGATGTTATCCATTATTGTAATAAATTTGTTTTTTTTTTTTTTAACTTAAAGCTTAGTTAGGTTTATGAAACGGAGACGGGATATCGACAGAACGGAAAAAGCAAATACATGAAATTGTATGGCCGCTGTTATGTAAACGATTGTGTACCTTTTTTCACAATATGAACTTCCTACGTCAAACAACTGCAAAATTTTATAAAAATGGATGGGGGAATTTCGTTGTTTTTTTAATTCAATAATTAAAAGTAAAACTTTGACATAGAACCCGTAATCCATTTCTTATTATATTTCTCATACACTTTCATTTACCATCTGTAACGTGTGCCCTAACACAACACGCTTACTTATATTTTCAAGCCTACACGGTAACACTATTTTAAACATCTGCGTGGTCAGCTTTTGCGAAAAACCGCATGTTTTCAAAAATTCGTTCTAGAAAATTCGATTCACCTCATATCCGTGGTGGAAACAAGCTGAAAAGAGTCCCCGCTGAGAGAAACGAAAGAAGAGACACAAAGAAGAAAAGGGAAAAGGTTGAACGTGTCTTATTCTGATTGGCAGGATAAAAAGATAAAATAGGAAATACCGGTTTTGATTTTAAATTGGGGAAACATTTTGCGAACAGGAGATGGGGAACAGAAAAATTTGGTGAAATGAACGGGAGTCTTGGTTGAACCATGAAAGAAGTCGGCTGAAAATATTCATGTTCGAGGCTGGTTTTTTTTTTATTCCCAAATAATGAAAAAAGAAGAAAAAATGGAAAAATTTTGAAAAAAAAAGAAAAGGAAGAGAAAACAAAAAAAAAATAAGTGATCGGTTTCTTTTTATACAAAGAGGTGGAAAAAATTTTCGAAAAACTTAAACTCAAAATTAATTACACAAAAAAAAAAGTTTTGTTTGGTTTGTTTGAAAAATTTTTGACAACAAAATTTAAAGAATCGTTCGGAATTTAAAATTGGATAGAATAAAAATTTATAAATAGGAATTAGGGAAAAGTTAAAAGGTTTTTTTTTGTGTGAACAAAAACGAAAATTGAAGAAAAATGGCGGAATGAAAAAAAAGTAAAAACGTGCTTCTAAAGTTTTTTTTTTTTTTTCTTGGACATCAAAGAAAAATTATGGTTATTAGAGAAACCAAGTCCTAGGAAAACTCACAAGCTGTTCTAATTTAATAAGAGAAAAAAAATTAATATATAAAATTTTAAGTTCAATAGAAAAAGGGTGTAACATTTAAAACGAAATACTGTACAACTAATACAAAAAAAAAATAAAAAAATATAACAAAAAAAAGGAAGAAAGTTTTTTTTTGTGTTTTATTTTAAAGGAAAAGAGAAAAAAAAAGAAGAAAAATTTTGGAAATTTTTTTTGGGGGGAGGAAGGGGGAGACACACAATCAAGAAAACGTCGTCCATGGCGAGTCAGAACAGGTGGCATCAAAATTTAATGTAATCAGATGTTTTATAATCGAGGCAAATACCATCTGTCAATTTTGTCATCTATATCCAAGGAAAGGAACGGACGGCACTTTGCCTAAAAAGGTATCATTTTACTATTTTCCACTTAATCTGCAGGTTGGTTCGCATTCATCATGAGCATCTGTCACCATTTATAAAATATCTCAACATTATTTTGGCGAGGATTCAGAGAATATGCAGACTAATTCTCAGGATTCACGAATAATATGAAGCATCAATGTTCTACTAATGGTACCAGCTTAAGTTACATGATTCAGCACCTACAATTATTAAAAATTCATGACTCGGGAAATGTGCATCAACTGAAAAATATAATCTCAAATTACAAATCTTGTTATAAACAGCATATGGGCGCCTACAAGAACTAGTATTTCATCAACTCATCAATTTGCGTAAACGGAACTGAACAGCTGTATTCGTGGTATAATTAGGATGGAATTCATTAAATTCATATACTTGTGTTTTTCAATTAAGTAAGTCCGTTATTTGTCATGCAACTATGATTATTTTTAAATTTTAATTCAATTACACAATTATTTAAAAAAAAAAAAGAAAAAAAAAACTTTTTTGTACAATATTATTAAATTTTCTTGTTCAATGGAAAAATTGGATAACCTAAAATGTTTCATATGAATCGCTGAATAAAATTCACTGGTTTTCGTTAAGAATTATTGGTTAAATCTTGTTAGTTTCAAAGAAAAAAAAAAAAAAAGAAAAAAAATTTAATTTGAATTTATTGCAAATAAATTCGGACTCAAACTTTCTTTTTTTTTGGTATATGAAATTTGAAGTGAGAAGTCGATTTTCCATTTTGAAATCAAAAAAAAAAAAAAAAACAAAAAATATGTAAAAATACGCAAAAAGAAAAATAATTAAAACCATAATTTTTTTTTGAAGAATCCAAGGTCAATAATTCGTATTTTTGGTTTGGAAATAGAAAACCATTTCGGTGATGATCAAACAAGAGAAAAAAAAGGGAACGGATCGAAGGTAGATTTAACATGGAAACAGGAACCAAGGTACGCTACAACTTTGTCCTGGCAAAGATGGGTATTTATTCGGAATAAGATTATTGTTGAGAGAAAGAGAGAGGATGAAAGAGTTGGTGATGTGAGGGGGCATAGGAAACAGAAAATGGTCCATGCTCATTTGTAGGGGCGAGCATTGGACATACGGGGATCGGCATTCTACTGTCGTTCCATGTGGGAGGGAAGTGCTCCAAAGTCCGGTTGGCATTAACACCTTTGCCAATCGGCCACGACATGCCTCGCAAGGCTTTCGCGGACGGCTGGTCAAGTTGCGGTGACCACCTAATTAACGAACATCCCCTTTATTCGGTTTTTTTCTCGCAAAACCGAATTTCCTTGCTTGATAGCTCGCGCTATCACTATAAAGTCTGAACGACGTTTACACTCATCATGCACGCATATAAATTTATGTGTAACGCGATGACAGATGGTGGTGAGCAGCGACCCACCCCTCCGGCGAGCTAGTTCGTGCGACTCAGCAAGGCGTGCAGCCTTTCAGTTGCTCACATTTGCTGCACCATCTCATATCTTCTCCTCGCAAGGAAGAAGATATGCTAAATAGGTCATCAGGGGATTTGCTTTCATCGATAACAAACCCCAGATATGTAAACCCCTTGTTACAAATCATACACAAAATTGATTGACAATGTTATAATGACCTGAACATTATATGTATATGTAGGTAGATATTAATCAAAATACAGTATTTGTAGTAAATAGTATTTATTATATTAGAGTTCTGAAGCCTTTCAGCTCCTAATTGTAACTGACTTTAAGTGATCTTTTCTCGTCCTTTTATACATAATTTCTTGGAGAAAAGATTACTAAGTTTTTTAAAACTAATATGAAATTATAAACTAACTAAATCTAATCTCATCGCCTCCTACACTCGTCCATCCTGATCGTCATTTGACCCAGATGAGCCTCTAGGCCATTTCTTCATTTTGTCTGCGCTGCTGGATGTTACACCTGGGCCTTCATGTTCTCAGATTTTCTCAACTTCATAACGATCATTTTCTCCAATTTTAGTGATGCGATACGGTTCAAAGGATTTTGGTTTTATTTTCGAGCCTAAACCAAAATGAGTTCTTGCGATTGCTAACTCATCAGTTTTATAACTTGGTGTTCTCCTTCGATTTTTGTTGTATCCTTTTTTGCTTTCTTGTTCAATTTTAAAAAATTGCTCTCTTGCTGTAATTCGTAATTCACCTCTAGCTTCTTGAAATTCGTTCTCTCAACCACCTTCGTTATCTTTAAATCACTTCTTACTCCCATTTTCACTTTTGCTTTTCTTGTCCTATTTTGATTTATCTCCATCTTTTTTTCTTTCGTCTTTTGTCTTCTTATTCTTTCATCCTTTATCATCTTCATCATTTTCGTCATCACTTTCGTCTTCCCCTTTTCCACCTTTATCTTTATCCTTCGATAGTCAATACATAATTGTTTAGTACCGTGATTTTTGTCCGTCAAAACTACTGGACTTGAGTAATCAGACATACTCGGTTGAACTATACAATTTTGAATCCATTCAAGAATTTGTTCCTCTATGATCTTATTTTCGTTCAGTGGTAGTCGTCGTCCTTGCATTTGAACTGGTTCATCATCTGAAGTACCATTTTCATTTTGACTTCGGCATCGTTAACCTGTTTTGGATTAAAATTTAAAATTGATTTTTTAACTTCATTTTAAATTTTTTCATCTTCTATTATAATATTTTAACATATCTCATCTTTTTCGTATTTTTCGTCTTCGTATGGTGACTTTACTATTGTTACAAAACAAGATTTGTAATTCATCAAATTTTCATCGTTTGGTACGTCTTCCAATCTATTTCGTACTTCTATTGATTTGTGGTTAATGATAACGTCAGCTTGTGTTAACACATCAATTGCAACAATAACATCTGGTTCCATAACTTCGTCCTGTATTACGTAAATATCTATATCTTTGAACTGCGCCTGATCAATTTTCATGGTAGCTATACATTTTCCAATTGTCCTTAGATTTGTACTAATACCACATATTGCTATCAATAATTTCTTAAAATTTTTTGGTTTGAGGACATCAAGAAATTTTTGCTTCATCAGGGTTAAATCCGCTCCGGTATCTATTAATGCTATGAAATTTGTATTATTTATTAAAATTTGTTTATGCATGTTATTCTTCCTGACAATGTTCACCGCTGCTTTATTGAGACACTGATTGTTACTTGGGCATGACACGCTTTTATGACCAAATAATTTACATTTAAAGCACTAAGGTCCTCTGCTGACATCTGGACAGCGTTTGGTTTGATGACCTTTTCCACCACAATTGTAACAATTTGTCATCTTACCTTATTCTTGATTTTTCCTGTCAAAATTCTTATTTTTACTTTCTTCCTTCTGTGCATCATCACTTCGTTTATTCTTCTTATCGGCTTGTCGTCATTTTAATCGCTCATAAGTTAGAAATTTTTCTTTCAAATTTTTAATTGATTTAGCACCTGCAAGAGTAATTTTATCTCGAGAATCGTCAATAATTCCATCAGTAACATATCGAATTAATGCTGAGGTGTCCAAATCAATTTGCAATGATATATTATGCGTTTCGTAAAGGTATTCCTTGCATGTTTCATTTGATCGTTTCATCCCCTTTCGTAATTGTTGATGTACCACACCACTGTCGACGTCATCAGAAAATTCTTCTAACAATTATTTCTTCAATCGTTTCCATGATCTCAAATTTCTTTGGGTACGAACGAATTTTAACGCCGACCTTTGAATCATTGGCTTCGCGTAAATTAGCATTTCAACGTCATTCCAACCTGCTAAAGTCTTCGCAAAATCTTCGAATTCATTTACCCAATTTTGAATTGAAACTTTGCCATTTCCTGAAAAAATTTCTATTGCGCTTTCTAAATCGCGAAATTTAATAATTTTTCTCGATTCCTCATTGGATGTTTGTGAAAAGCATTGTGAAAATTTTGAATCACTGTCATCTGATTCACGCTCGCTATCACTTTCGTCTTTTCTGCGTAGAAACTTCCTGTCTGTCATCTTGTTGCATCACATACAAAATGTTCTCCTCGCAAATTCATTCTGTGTTGCTGCTCTGCTATCTGCTGCTGTTGCTTCAAAATTGGCGCTTGTAGTTCTGCCATTTGATTTTTTAGGTCAAATGTCATTTTTTGTTGATTCTTCGTCGTAAGGAAGAAGGCGATTTATTAATGCAGCTTTGTTCCCTGTGCAGTCTGCTGAGTTCTTTTCTAGTTCCTCTCTGAGCTGCGTCACGGTCATTTTTTGAAAGTCTTCTTTCCTTGTCGATTTTTCTTCAGTCATCATTAGTGAATTCCATAATTTGGCACAATTTTTAGATTTTCTTAATTGAAAAATTTTGAACAATTTTTCCTTCTTTTAATTAACATTAAAATCATCAGAATTTTATCGTAATCTTTTTTAAGAATCCGCGATATTTCTGGTGTGTACTTTAGCAAATTCTCGTGGATGAATTCAATAATTGTATTTATTGATTGGTTGGGAGAAATGTAAATTGCCACAATTATAACTGATTTATTTTGGTCCAATCTGCTCTCACAAGCAGATATTTCTTCCACTTTAGAAAGCTGAACAGACAATGATTCTAGTTGTTGTACATTGAGATCTATATGTGGAGTAACAACACGGGTTGTCATTTATATTATTATGGTATATTGCAACTCGGCCTCCCTCATATATTTTCTTTTATGTTGGAAAACGATATCAAAATTTGGAATGTCTACAATAATTTCATTATTCATCCACGTCTCGGTAAGAATTAGAAAAATCGAGGACCATGTAATTCTGTCTAATTGAAAATCCTGTACATGAGCTCGTAAACTTTTTGTGGCATTAGTTTTCGGCATACTTGGAAAATGTTTTATTAAAATGATAAAATATTCACAAAACGATACACGTGAGCAATATACGACGCTATGAATTCTATTTGATAAATATAGTATATCTTTACGAAACAAAGCACAAAGAAGAGACGAAGATAATAGAAAATACTGTATTCTGTATTCTATGTATCCGGTGCTCAGAAATTAGACAGAATAATAGCAAGGCAAAATTTCAGAAAAAATTCTTTTTTCTGAAATAAGGGCATATTTATCTGCAAAATTTTTATTGTTATGAATTCTGATCAACTGCTATTTCATCTTGGTAAAAAAGTGTCGCTTTTTTAGCGTTTCATCGAGTTTCAAATCACTTCCAACGCGGCTAAAGAAGTTTTCACTCAAAAATACAGTGTTTGTATTTATTATGTTAGAGTTCTGAAGCCTTTCAGCTCCTAATTGTAACTGACTTAAAGTGATCCTTTCTCGTCCTTTTATACATAATTTATTGGAGAAAAGATTACTAAGTTTTTTAAAACTAATATGAAATTATAAACTAAGTAAATCTAATTTCATCGCCTCCTACATATATATTATATGTAGGTCGTATGTACGGAATATATTCGACCGATCCACAAAATATGTATTCAACAAAATGCAACTCATTATCACGACCTATCCCAATATTTGTTGACAATATATGAACGATATAAATGTGTTGCCGCTTAACAAATCATTCAAACATTCAGGCTTATAGTTTATTACAATGATTTTTGACAGTTTTCATCTTCGGTAATTCATTTCTTTCAAAGGGTGCAGTGAGAACTGAACTATCCTTAAAGGCAGTTGCGGTCTCATTCATACCATGAAGGAAATAAACAAGGAAAAACGAAGCTCGTACTGTTTGATAATGACTGATTTTAGCACGATTAGTTGGCTGGCTCGTCCTAGCTCGTCGATGGGGTGGGTCATCATTCATCAATGTTTTAATGCGGTTTCGCATCATAATAAAAAAATTCGTGCTTTAAATTTTTGTACTTTTACTCGCGAAGAGTAGACTTTAGTTACGCAAATGATAACTGCTCGAAAGCCAGCATAAATACCTGCTAGTTCGTATTTCACAAACACCGCGAAAGGGAAAGGACGGTCGAGACCAAAGTCCTGTCTTCCATTCCAGTTAAGGGTCACATAAGAAATTTTTAAGTGGATGCATACAAAGAAAACATGACGTCAAAACCCGAGATCTATAATGAAATTCGTGTCATTTTCAGATGTTTCTTTACAAGGTCATTGTCCCGCCCGTTAGGATAACTACATGCCGTAGTTATCCCCGTGATCGTACCGCGACCGAATTAATGGTACGATCCTTCGAGTTTGTCACCACTGTTACCGATTCCTACATAACTTGTTCACGACAGGAACACCTTTGTCTGACTCCCATCCTCATAAATCCTCTCCGTCAGCCACTACTCCATATAATGATAAAAAAAATAATTATATGGTACCCCTCTAATCAAAGACATATTCCTTGCATACGTTCTTTTTTTTTGTTTCCAAATATTGTATATACACCCAATTCTGTTTTTACATGGTAGATACGTTCCAGACAAAACCTTGTAAACAAACCGCGTGAAAAAAGACTTGAAGTACATACATAGACAAAGGGGGATTAGTTCCATATCCGTGAACCCTGTAAAAAATAGTAAAAATAAATGATTCATGCAAAAAAAAACTATTATGAGAGTCTTCATAGAAGCCAAATTAAATTTTAGATTACGGTTAATACAAATATTTTTCTTTAAAATTTCAATCAAATAGCTTTTCGTAATCGTGCTAAATCGAATGAAATCGTGTAAAAACGTGTTAAATCAAAACCGTGTAAAAAAAGACCTTGTAAAAACAGAATTGGGTGTATTTTTGTATTTTTTTTTCAATAATCCTAATTATAAAAAAAAATAGGTTTTCATAATTTTTCGAAAGCTTAAATTAAAAAAAACAAAAATTGCCTTCATCATCCTCGAGTGGCTTAGGCTTCCTTAAATCGTATTTCTTATTTCTAATTAATTCTTTTTTTTCTGTTATTTAATTCCTTTAATAAGTTAAGTAAATTTGGGAAAAAATATTTTTCTTTTCTCTCACTGAATTAATTCAACAATATAAGCAAATTCATAAATATTTTGCTTTTTCTTTTATTTTTGAATTCCTTTAATAAAGCAAGAAAATTAAAAAATAATATCTTTCTTTTCTCTCATTGAATCAATTCAACAAGATAAGTAAATTTATAAATGATTAATTTTTCTTTTTGTTTTAATTTTGAATTACTTTAATACGGGGTTTGTTTTTCTGTCTAACCCATTGTTACTTAATGGTTACTTAAATGTAATTTGTGTTCCTTTGATTCTTTTATTATTATTTTTTTTCCTTTCTAACTCTAAACCAAATGCAAAAAAAATCTGCAACTTTTTTTTTTCGATGATTTCCATGGTAACATTTTGGTGTTCCTTTTTTTGTTATATGTTGCGATACTGTTAATACCACTGGTTGATAATAGGCATATTTAAATTAAAGTTGTAATAATGTTGAAACAGCTAAAGATGAATATGTGCACCATATATAAGTTTTAGATATGAACATACATAAGTTTTTAAAGTAGAGATGCAAACCAAAACTTTTTTGCAGTTGGCTCGATTTAGGTTTAAGCATAAATCTTCTTTCTGGTTTTTGGTTTGGTTTTGGTTTCTAAATATTTCAAAATTTGATTTTGGTTTGGTTCTGGCTTATAGACTGCATACTCTTTTGGTTTTGGTTTTGTTTTGGTTTTGGTTTAGAACATACATACTTGTACATATGTCTTTTTTCTTATTTGTTATGACAGAAACGAAGGAAGTCAGTGTAGATTTTTTCAGCTGTTTTGTTTGTTCGTTTCGTGTCAATTATGTCGTAGCATTCCGAGTGTTTTCTTTTAAGATGCCGAATTAAATTTTCTGGGTGATTAATTCTCATAAAAATACTGTATTCATTGCACTTACTGCTATTTGTTATTGAATCATAAACAAATTTTTCAAAAACCGGGTGTTTTTCATCTTTGTTGCCTGATATTTTCCTTTGGTTAATACTAAACAAATTATTATTAAACTCAAAAATATACAGGCTTGCTTAAATCTTTCATTTAGATATGATTTTTATATCTTTTAATTTTAAGTATATTCTTCCTTTGTTTCTGTTTTTATTTTAATTATGATTTCACTAAAAGAAAAACTATGTCATGTTTGATTACTCGTTAGAAACAAATTTGAACACTGTCAAACTGACAAACTGCTGAATGTTGATTAGCCATCGTTTTTACAAGAAAATGTAGTAGGATTTTTCAGTTTTTTTAAAAGAAAAATGTAAATTATAGGTGAAATTTTTTCTGCTCAACCGAACCATAAACCAATAGGTTCGGTTCAAGTATTAATTTTCAAATGGTTTTGGTTTTGGCTTGGTTCGGAAAATTTCGATGGTTCAGTTGTTTTGGTTCGGTTCAAAGCGGTTCGAAGGAATCGGTTTACATCCCTGTTTGAAAGATGAAATTTAAAGTTGAATTAATGTGGTAATAGTTAAAGATGAATATGTGGTTAAAGATGAAATTTAAAGTTGAATTAATTTTGTAATAGTTAAAGATGAATACGTTGGTTAAAGGTGAAATTTAAAGTTGTATTGAGGTAAATTCCTTTCTATTTTCAACGTAACAGTTTGGGTAACCACCGACTAGTTGAAATTTCTATTCTCCTCCAGAATCAAAATCACTCTCTCCTGACTGAACAAAATTTTTTACAGTCACGTTTTTTTCTTTCTTTTTTTTTCTTCAACATTTCCGGCGCTGGTAAGCATTTTGCATTATCATGACCCATGTTTCATGGGGTGAGCTTTACCATTTGCGTTTGGTTTCGAAATTCAGTATACGATATTATTATGAAAAAAAAGTCGCACATTACAAAGGAATGTTATTGACCCAGAGAGTATTTAAAATATTGGTAGTCGATATTCAGATTTGAAGGCCAGTTAATGACCCAAACAGTATTTAAAAATATAGATATTCACTATTGAAGTTATGTAATGAGCTGAACTCATTACCATTCTTTATGTACACCCTGTAAAGATTAAAGAAAAACCAAAGTTTCACAGAAAGATCGAAATTTAATTCCTTTTAATTTCTAAAACAATAAATCATACGATTTATTGAATTTCACAAAAAACCACACTGGAAACTTAATTTCCTTTGTATTATGACTCGCGATAAAAAAAAGAAGCATAGTCAATTGTTTTCAAAAGGTAATGCAAAATATGATGCGTTAGCATAATTTTAAGCGCATTACCTTTTACCTTGAAAACGAAAAATATAAATTATAATTCGATTTTTCTGTGGGAAAGTGCGAATTCGGCAATTTTAAAAATTAACAAAGCCAAAAGAAGAAAACAGAAATTGGTAAAAAAGTTCAGTCGATAAGGAGCTTCAAGAACAACAAGTGTTCACTCAAAAATCTAATTGTAAAAAAAAAAGACAAATCAATATATTGTGACTATATGAATAAATAAATTGTCTCAGCAAATAAATAAATAAATTCATAAATTATGATTTAATTTAAATATTAAAATAATTGTTATATTCAAAAAATAATAAAGTGAATTCAAACAACTGTTAAAAAAGGACTATACTATTTTATTTTCCTATTAATCATTAAAAGGACAATACTATTTCTTTTAGGGCTGGTGAACTTCTTTTAAAAGCACTCCCAGTCCTTGTAGCAAAATTCGCTACATAAATTTTGGTGGCGGCGGTCTAAATTTTTTGGTGAAAGTCAGTCTAAATTTTTGGTGAAAGTTGGTCTAAATTTTTGGTGAAAGTTAGTCTAAATTTTTTGGTGGAAGTTGGTCTAAATATTGGTGGTATCGGTCTAAATTTTTAATGGCGGTTAAAAATTTAATAAAAACAAAAAATTAATAACAAGTTTCAAGTGATTGATAAGTAAAAATAAAAAAAATTCCTCAGCCAGGCGCTCAGAGGAATTATTCAAAAAAAAAAAAATAACAAATCTACAGGATCAGGCAGAAAATATAACAACGGACAAATCTATAGGCGGATTGGCGGAGTTTTTTTTTCTGGAAGAATGGCGTAAGTTTGTTTTAAAATAAATGTATAGAACATATAGTATATAGTATAGTATAGTATAGTATATATAGTATATAGTATATAAATTTTTATTGATAAATTAAATTAAATAAATACATTTGTTAAGTGTTTACCGAATGCGTGTCTCAGGTGTCCCATTTATCTGAAGAAATAATTATATAAATAATTTGTGTTTGTGGTTGTATTTAATATAAAGTAAAAAT
Source organism: Xylophagus ater (assembly GCA_963422695.1). Classification (NCBI taxonomy): domain Eukaryota; kingdom Metazoa; phylum Arthropoda; class Insecta; order Diptera; family Xylophagidae; genus Xylophagus; species Xylophagus ater. Next base: position 34,138,402 of record OY730479.1, read on the forward strand.
TGTGCAAACGCGAAGTCAAGTGACGTCTATAAAAATGACGGGAGAGACTACTACGGGATCTGCTCCCCCAGTATTGCGAATATCAATTTCCGATGCATTAAGTATGATACCTAGTTTCGACGGGAACTCAGACGATATTCATAGATTTATATCATGCTGCGACGTTGTATTTTCAACCATAAAAACCCAAGCTGATGAAAATATGTATTTAAATTTATTAAAAACCAAGATTACTGGAGCAGCATACAACGTTTTCAAGTATATGAGTATAAAAAGCTGGGGACAACTAAAAAGTGAACTAGAGGAACGTTTTAAAGAAGAAAAATCACGAAGTGCAATTCAAAGTGAGTTAAGTCGTTTAAAGCAAAACAATGGCGAAACAGTTTCGGATTTTACGACAAAAATAAAAAGGTTATTTTGTGATTTAAACAGCCTTCTAAATCTAGACGTAACTGAAGAACAAACAAGAGCATTTTTAAGAGCAGAATACGAAAGGAATGCTATACGCGTTTTAGAGGATGGTCTCAAATCGGAACAGCTTAGAACAATAGCCAAAGCAAAAGGCGAAAAAGATTTAAAAAATTTGGTTAAATATATCAACGAACATGCAGCCAGAATTGAAGATAAAAAGGAAACAAGTGAAAAACCACAGTATAAACCACCATTAGTTTGTGAGAAATGTGGAAAACGAGGTCACACTAAGGAAATGTGTTTCAAAAATAGGTTTTTACCAAATTTTCCACCAAACCATTTTAAAAGGCAAGAACATCGCATTGTATGCAATTATTGTAATAAACCAAATCATACATACAACGAATGCAGATTTAGAAAATACCAAGAACAACAGAACAACCGATACCCAAATCAAAATAACAACAATAATCGCAACGCAAATACCAACAATTATAATAATCAACATAATGATCGACACTATGGTTCACGGAGAGATATAGACAACAAAAGTTTTCTAAGTAATAAACAAGTTAGATTTTCAACACGAAATGAAACAAATGCGGAAAACGGCTCGCAGCGGGAGGAAATAAACGGCAAACCTTCCCGCTTCTTAACCAGGGCCGAGGTACATCAGCAGAATTAATTTTAAGAATACCACTACAATTTGCTCGGGACTCAATAATGGTTTCATTACCTTTTAATATATCCAAAGAGAGTTCTACTAATTTTCTTATAGATACGGGAGCTGAGATAAGCCTCCATAAGTTCAGTGCTACCGCAAACGAGTGTCTGGTCGATGAAAATCTCAGGTGTTCAATCACCACCCTATCGGGAGATTTTATCACCTCTGTGGGCACCACAGTCAGAATAATTAGCATAGAACATCAATATGGAGTAACTAAGCTCAAACATCCGTTTCATTTAATAGAAAATAATGTGTTGCCCTACGATGGTATATTAGGAAACGATTTTCTGAGGAATAATTGTTGCAAAATAAATTACGAAGAGCAAATTTTAGAGGTACCCTTAAAAAACGAAGTAAAAGTACTACAAAATAGTAGAAGTATAAGTAAAATCGAGAAAAACGCATCTACTAACAATATTGAACATGAAAATATTACGGAAAATAAAAGAGGAATAAAGAAAAGTGAAATAAATAAAATAAGTACTTTCGAAAGGAAAGAAAAAAATGCAAAAATGATAGAAAAAATAGATAAAAGTTACAAGGATGCGAAAGATGAAAATAAAAGCAAGCTAATAGAAAAGAAAAAATTAAAAAATGCAGATAAAAAAATAAATAAGGAATATAAATGCCAAAAGAATAAAATTAAGGAGAAAATAAATATTGATGATATTGGAATAGAAACTAATAATATAAAAAAAACTACAAGTTACGCATCATTCGAAAATTACTGTATTAGGATTCCAGCTCGATCTGAAATGATAATAGCATTACCAGTATCTAACAAAAATGAGATGATCTGTGTGCATCAAGAAATTATGAAAGGAGCTTCTTTGGGAAATGCTATAACTCAACCAGAAAACAATCATGTAAAGGTACCGATCATTAACACAAATATGAATGATGTAGAATTTTATATAAACAATTTAAAAGTGCATTGGGAAGACTTAGATAGCTATAATTTAATTGAGACAGATTACAATAAAGATTCAGTAAAAGGTAGACTGAAGAAATTAGCTCATTTAATAGACTTGCAACATTGTAACACAGAGGAATATAAATCCATTTTGGAAATATGTCAAAAGTATAATGAATTATTTTTCTTAGAGGGTGATCATCTGACTTTTACTAATGCAGTGACCCATAAAATTCCAACCTTACAAGATAAACCGCCAGTATATATCAAACCTTATCGAGTACCAGAGTCGCAACGAGAAGAAATAAATAGACAAATTGATCAAATGTTAGAAGACGATATAATTAGACCTAGCAAAAGTCCATGGAATTCACCACTATTACTCGTCCCCAAGAAACCAGACAGTGAGGGTAATAAAAAATGGAGAGTTGTAGTCGATTTTCGCCGATTAAATGATTTAACTATTGGAGATGCCTACCCTCTACCCAATATAACAGATATATTGGATCAACTGGGAAAATCAAAATATTTTTCAACGCTCTATTTGGTGAATGGATTCCATCAAATAGAAATGGATTATGAGGACAAACCAAAGACAGCATTCAGCACACCATTTGGACATTTTGAATATAACCGTATGCCGTTTGGGCTGAAAGGGGCACCTGCCACTTTTCAGAGACTTATGAACGCCGTATTAAGTGGCCTCCAAGGCTTATATTGCTTCGTATATTTGGATGATATAGTTATTTGTCGATATGACCTAAAGGATCACAATAAGAAACTTATTGCTGTATTGGAACGTTTAAAAGAAAATAAATTAAAGTTACAACCCGATAAATGTAATTTTTTAAATAAAGAAATTGTTTACTTGGGTCATATTGTTAGTGAAAAAGGAGTTCATCCCGATGCTTCTAAAATTAATACTGTTAAAACGTACCCTGAACCCAAGAAGGCAAAAGACATAAAATCGTTTCTAGGATTTGTTGGTTACTATAGACGGTTCATTCCAAATTTTGCGAAATTAGCAAACCCCCTTACCAGACTCTTAAAGAAGGATACACCTTTCGTATGGGACGCGTTTTGCGATGAGTCTTTTAGAGAATTAAAACAAAAACTAAAGACACAGCACCAATACTTGCATACCCAGAATTCGACAAAACCTTTATCATAACGACTGATGCAAGTAACTACGCTCTGGGTGCTGTTTTGTCACAAGGTGAAATAGGGCAGGACCGTCCTATAAGTTTTGCTAGTCGAACTCTAAATCCCGCTGAAACGCGTTATTCAACCATTGAGAAAGAATTGCTTGCAGTAGTATATGCCGTCGAACAATTCAGACCATATGTGTATGGTAGACATTTCAAAATAATTACCGATCATAAACCATTAGTGTGGCTGATGAATTTGAAGGATTATACTTCAAGATTAATGAAATGGCGCATACGACTCGAGGAATATGATTATAAAATTATCCACAAGTCGGGAAAGCTTAATTCCAATGCTGATGCACTAAGTCGAATAAAACATGAATTTGTAGAAACACTACCCGAAAATCCGAAAAAAGAAATTAAAGTGGTTTTAAACAATAACGGTAGAAAGACTATCAATGGCATACAAAATGAATACGACGAAATGGAAACAAAAAATGGATGGGAATCAATGTTTTCAGAAATAAATGAAAAATGTGACGAAGATGCAAAGGCATTCACAATGATTGAATCAAAAAGAAATCGAAATCGATCGTTTAATCGTTACCGCAATGATCATTCCATACCATATGATCATTCCAGAAAATACTTCATCGTGGGAAAATTGACTATATAAATGCGAATTTAGTTAAATTGGAGAAAGCTGAACGAAAATATATACTAACACAAGGACCTCTTCAAGGAACGATAGAACAATTCTGGGCGATGATTTGGGAATATAATACAAAGGGAATATTAATGTTATGCAATATATTAGAAGAAAATCAAATAAAATGCCATATGTATTGGCCTAAAGAAATTGGAGAAATGCATCTGTTAAAATTACCCGAAGTTGGTCTTACAGTACATTATATTAATTGCATCAAATACACAAACTTTGTAAAACGAATTTTCCAACTTACAGACGTTGAAACAAAAGAAAACCGCGAAATTATACAATTTCACTACACAAGCTGGCCTGATTTTGGCATACCAAATTCTCCAGTAGCATTCCTAAAGTTTCTTAAGGAAGTAAGGAATTCAGGTACACTTGACCCTGAGAGTGGGCCTACCGTAGTACATTGTAGCGCTGATACCGGTTGTTCAGGAGCATTTTGTTTAGTTGATTGCTGTTTGGCTCATATTGAAAAAGAAGGAGAACATACAGTTTCAATAAGGGATATTTTGTTCAAATTACGTCGATGTAGAAGCGGATTAATACAAACAGCGGAACAATTTTATTTTTCATACCAAGCGGTTATAGAAGGAATTAAATGTTTAAAAGATTCAACGCAAAATATAAATGTTATCACCAGAAGTAAAACTAAGAATTCGGATCAACAAAACCAACCAACAAACGAAATAACATGTATGAAAAAAAAGGGAAAATTGGCAGAAATATCAGATAGAAGGGAATGTTTAGTAGAAGATAAATCAGTATTATTTAAATTTTTTATTTTACCAACCATAGAAACAACAACCGAAAAATCATTAAAAAAACTGTTTCCTAAACTCTCAGAAGAAAACCTTCTTGGTGAAATCTATACAAAAAAATATCAGAAATATACTTATGCTATTACTAGGATTGAAATTCCAATACGAACTTCTGAAGAACATGTCAAAGTATCGGAAATAGTTCATAAATTCCTTGAAATTTGCATTGAAAATAAAATAGATGATTTTAATGTTGCACTACCAAAAATACTTCACCCAAGTGTCGCAGAGCTTAGATATATGATCAAGACAATATTTTGCAGCAGCGAAATTGAAACAAATTTTTTTTTGTCAAAAGTTAAACATCTTCAAAAGGGAGTGGAAACCGAGGAAATAATTAAATCATATCATGAGCCTCCTTTAGGTGGGCATCAAGGAGTAGCACGTACATTGAAGCGAATACAAATATTTTTCCGTTGGGATGACATGAAAAACGATATAGAAAAATACATAAAACGATGTGCATCCTGTCAATCAAACAAGTTAGTTCAGAATCATAAGATGCCTATGAAAATTACATCGACTAGTTCTATGCCTTTTGAGAGAATTTACTTGGATATAGTTGGTCCTTTACCTATAAGTCACAATAACTATCGATATATATTAACCTTTCAAGACGACCTTACAAAGTATTCCGACGCCATTCCAATTCATGACATGGAAGCTAAAACTGTAGCGGAGGCATTCGTGGTAAATATCGTTTGTAAACATGGTATACCTAAGTCTATACTCACAGACCAAGGAATAAATTTCTTAAGTGAAACATTTAAAGAAGTGTATAAATTACTGAAAATCAAAAAACTTCAAACGACACCTTACCACCCACAAACAAATGGGGCTTTGGAACGTAGTCACCGCACGTTAGCTGCATACTTACGGCACTATGTAAATAAAGACGATTTAACTTGGGATACATGGATACCATATGCAATGTTTGTTTACAATACGACGCCTCATACTAGCACAAATTTTTCGCCGCATGAACTATTATACGGATTTCCGGCAGAAATTCCAACGAGTTTAAAGAGTGAACCAGATATATGTTACAACTACGATAATTATTGCAGTGAATTAAAAGCCAGATTACAACATGGATTCCAAATAGCGAAACAGACAATAAACACTAGCAAGGAAAGAAATAAAAAATACTACGATAAAAACACAAAACTTAAAGAATTTAATTTAGGGGAAAAAGTTTTGTTAAAAAATCATGGCAGGAAGAATAAACTACAACCGCTATGGACGGGCCCTTACCACGTAGTAAAACTTAATTCACCAGAAACAACGACCATACGAGTAAAAAATAAAAATAGAACAGTCAACAATAATAATATTAAGATTTTTCTTGACGATTAATTGCCCATATAATGAATAAATTTAAAATCACACGCACTGAAAATAAGAAAAAAATTAATTTAAAAAAAAAATATGGCTTTCTCTGTTTAGTAACCGCATTCTATTAGTAGCAACACTAATATTCCACTTGGGGAATGAAAATCAAGGAGCGAATATAACAAACTTACAAAATAATCCCGGAATTTACTTCGAGAATATTGGAAAAATTGGACTCTACAGTAATGAATGGCAAGTCGTTAGTTATTATGATTTGACGAATTTTAAATTAGAATTAACTCAAATGAACTACTGCATAGATAAAATTGGTATATTATGCAATAAGTTATTAAATTATCACGGGAACATGTATTTTTGTAATGAAATACACCAAGAATTATCTAATTCTCTTGAGGAAATAAATGCAAAGAATTTGATCATCTGGTCAAATGGGCGAAAGTATAAACTATCTTTGTTTAATGCGGTAGGAACATTGAGTAAAACTTGGTTTGGAACATTGAACGAAGATGATGCTAACAAATATGACACACAAATTAATAACTTGATGCAAAACAATGATCACTTATTAGAACTAATTAAAAACCAAACTTTGATTATTGAAACCACTGTCAATGTCTTTAATAAAACACGATCGGTCATAAAAAGGCAATATGCTCAATTTGAGAGGAAAATACAAAAAATGGAAGCCACTTTACAATCAATTTATTCAGATACCATTCACCTTAACGTGACTATGGAGATGGAATCTTTAGCTACACTTACATCTCTAATGATCAGCCGTTACCAATCAATTCAAAACCTTTTAATAGATTTAATAACCGAAATAAGACATGGAAAACCACATCCTTCAATAATAACGCCGAAACAAATGGAAGAAATTTTGACAATAATACAAAAGAAATTACCAGATTCATTAATTTTACCAATAAATGGGGACGAGAATAGTCTGTTGCAATTATATAGGATTGGGCAAGTGAGTACAGCGGTTACGTCATATAGAATAATTTTCGATTTGAAAATTCCCCTACCCTTCCGCGGACACTATGAATTATAGAAAGTCATACCTCTTCCTACTAACTACGATGAAAGTTATATTTTTATAGAACCTTCATTGGACTACTTAGTGATTGACTATAACAGGGAACATTATTACACGTTAAGTAAATCCGATCTAAGCAATTGTCTGACCAATAATTTGGAACAATATCTTTGTAGAATCGTTCACCCTATTTTTAACATCCACTCCGAAAATAACCTGTGTGAAGTCGATTTATTAAAGCATGTTCAGAAAATTCCGAGCGCTTGCAATATTAAAACAATCCCCAAAACCAACTTCTGGATTCAACTATCGCAACCTAACAAATGGCTATTTGTAATGCATGACGAGGAAATAACCGATGAAATATGCGAAGATAAAATTACGCCCTACATTTTGAAAAACACTGGTATAATACAAATAAAACCGGGTTGTTACATGAGGGGAAGAGAGCTTATAATACAAGCTCATAATGTTAAAACTTCTCGTTTGAACAATTACTATTTGCCATCAATAAATATAAGTAACAAACTGGATCAATTTATGTTTACCCCAAAAATTCCTAATAATAATTCGAGAACAATACTAATTAAATATAATAATGACGACGATCTTAAAGACTTAAGTAAAGCAATACAGTTCCAAAAAGAGCATGAGAAGTTAAAACCGCTTGAAAATAATTTGCACCACATACATCATTACACAATTATTTATATATTATTTTTCGTAATAGTAACCGTTATAATACTTTTCCAAAAAAATAAATACTGCAAAAGTATTAAAGAATTCGGTAAAAAGGAAAATGATAATAAAATTGAAGCAAATGAAGAAATTTCAAATGTAAACGACCAAAATTACCAACTCTTGAGAGTGATCTTAACTAATAAACTTAAAAAAAAAAAAAAAAAAAAAGAAAATATGTAATAATAATAATGTAATAATTTCATTTTTATCAATTTAAAAAAAAAAAATTTAGAAATGTATAGTATATAGTTTTTAATTTTCAGAATTTTTTTTGGGTTGTCAAAAACTATTTGTATCAAAAAGAAAAACATAATAAAATAATAAAAAAAAAATATGTAAAATGAAATTTTATAATTATATAAAATAGAAATAAGTTTTAAGTCAATTAGCCATATATAAATATATATAAAATGTGGCATATTATATCTATTGCACGAAAACGCGATTTCACAACCAAAAACTATGGTTTTTGTTTTTCTAAGGGCATAGGAATGTAATGAGCTGAACTCATTACCATTCTTTATGTACACCCTGTAAAGATTAAAGAAAAACCAAAGTTTCACAGAAAGATCAAAATTTAATTCCTTTTAATTTCTAAAACAATAAATCATACGATTTATTGAATTTCACAAAAAACCACACCGGAAACTTAATTTCCTTTGTATTATGACTCGCGATAAAAAAAAGAAGCATAGTCAATTGTTTTCAAAAGGTAATGCAAAATATGATGCGTTAGCATAATTTTAAGTGCATTACCTTTTACCTTGAAAACGAAAAATATAAATTATAATTCGATTTTTCTGTGGGAAAGTGCGAATTCGGCAATTTTGAAAATTAACAAAGCCAAAAGAAGAAAACAGAAATTGGTAAAAAAGTTCAGTCGATAAGGAGCTTCAAGAACAACAAGTGTTCACTCAAAAATCTAATTGTAAAAAAAAAAAAGAGAAATCAATATATTGTGACTATATGAATAAATAAATTGTCTCAGCAAATAAATAAATAAATTCATAAATTATGATTTAATTTAAATATTAAAATAATTGTTATATTCAAAAAATAATAAAGTGAATTCAAACAACTGTTAAAAAAGGACTATACTATTTTATTTTCCTATTAATCATTAAAAGGACAATACTATTTCTTTTAGGGCTGGTGAACTTCTTTTAAAAGCACTCCCAGTCCTTGTAGCAAAATTTGCTACAGTTAGAAGACCGGTTAATGACCCAAAGAGAACTTCACAGGATTCAATAGCTATGATGAATTCCTACATTTATGAATTCTAAAGTACTTTGTTCTGTCCATTTTAATTTTAAGTCGTCCATATCTATATATTACTATTTCCGCAATTAATATTTAGAATTAAATGAAAATGTTTACACAGCAATTCCATTAGACTTTTTTCAAGACTTATTTTCAGTCGGACTGAAAAAGTATCGTGGAGACACTAAAACCGAACTAAATGAACCGTAATGCATTTTTCTAAGGAATTATTGATATCTCAAAAATATGATTTGGTCTAAGTGCTTCATCAGCGTCACTTTCTAAAGGAACATATGTTAGTGGCCGAGAGTTGGTTATATTTTCTATTTCCTTGTTGCATTATTGTGTCATCTAATATAATATTTTCTTGGCAGATACAACTAATCTTTCTCAACTCCCTCCCATGTGGGAGGAAGTAAGTGGGTTAAAATGCCATTTGAACTTGGACGTAGCTAAACTACTCTGTTCCATGGCCATACCAAATTTAGCTAATTTTATTCGCAATTCTTTTGCAGCTCTTCGAATATTCGTTCCATTATCACTAAACATCTCCAAAGGCATTCCCCTCGTAGCGATAAAATTACGGATGCATATGATGCAGGAGTCTGTTGTTAATTAATGTGCAATTTCTTTATGGATAGCTCGAACGGTAAGAGATGTAAAGAGTACTCCCCATCCTTTCTCAGTACGTCTTCCCACTGCATCTAAATATGGACAAAGGCTCACGGTCTTGCGGCTAGAAGTGGTGCCATCCCCGGAGGAGCCGGTTTAGCACGAATATTTTTACATGGCTGGCACTTATTGGACACGCTTTTCAGAACTACTATTGAACTCGGAATTGAAAATGTTTGCTTCAATTCAATTGTTACGGTTTCATGGTTTCTATGATCATACTTTCGATGATAAAAATCAACAATTAGATGAGTAACGTATTTGTACTTGGGCAATATAGTCGGACACTTCTTCTTCACGTTTAAATTTCCGTTTGTTATGTATCTTAAACAATATACCAATGATCCAATTAAGCGTCTTCATTTAGAGAACCGGTGAACATCACTAAGATTTACTGATTTGGATGGAATCCATTGCCATTCATTTAATTTTGTTAGGTCCAAAATATCCCTGATTTTGAGCGTGACAAAATGCACTTATTTTTTGCCGCAGAATAAATCCAAGATAAAACGGTCTTAGAGTCCGTCCACACTACTCTTCTAAAAATAGAAAGCTTACATATACTCTCAGCTAGCCTCGAAGCAAGTAGAGCTGCTTGTAATTCTAATTTTGGAACAGACATTATTGGGTGCTGCACGAACAAGAACCATTTCAACAATATTGTTGATTTCAACTCAAAAAAATGCAACAACCGCATACGCATTTTCGTCGGCGTCGACAAATACATACAGTTGAATATTAGCTGTCTTGTTTGTAAAAGGTTGAGTAGCACCTAATGATCTTGACGTCTTCAATCATTGGCAAGAGTTGAACCCATTTCAACCATCTTGTAAATAACCAATTAGATGCGGTTTCATCCCCATCTATTACTGAAAAAAACTTGATCTTGTGTTGAGTCCGAAAAAGAAAAGTCTTGAATATAGAAAAAAGGCAAAAGAAAAATCCTGAAAAGAGGAATAAATTGTTCTAAGCATAAAAGCTTTGATCGATATGGTTTTTTTTAATGATTGAATTTGGAAGTTTTAAAGTAATGAAATGATAAAAACAAATTAAAATCAAATTTAACAGTAGGATTATAGTAATCGAAATAGTTTTCTAAAAAAAAAGAAAAAGGCTGCTTATCGATGGTCACGGTTTCTAATATCCATTAGTGCTTTTCTTCAAAAACAAAGGAAAAAAACAAAAAAGAAAGAAATGTTTAACAAAATTATTTTCATCGAGAATGTGATAAAGAAGATGATTCGGCCTTTTTGATTTTCTTCTCTTATTTTTTTTCACTTAGATGTAATTTGAAGTGACGCCCCAGAAAAGGGCCAAAGAAAGGAAAGCATGCAAAATTTAAAATAACAAAAAAAAGAGAGAATAAAAGAATGAAAATCGTTTTTTTTTTAATTTTATTATCTTTTGTAAAACAAAAAGTAAGTTTTAATAGATTTCCAGTGTACATGGGAAAGCTTTTGTAATAATCCCAAATATAATAAAGGAAATTGTATTTTTTTTTAATACAAATTCATAAAATGCACGCGATCGTTTCCCACTTAAATACTGTTGTATTACATACATGTTAATACTTGTAAACTACTGCCTACTGCCTTGCAGTAGTGACAGTAAGTCAGTCATGAATAGACAATAAAAGAAGACAGTTCTAAAATATAACATGGTGTCAGATTAAATTAAAAAATTAAATAAAATAATATAAAAATTATTTAAGATGTCAAATCCAACGAATGGTGAAAGTTTAAGTCAAAAAAATAAAATATTAAGTTGTCAAATTCAACCAATAGAATTAAAAAATTCAAATTTGGGCGACACGTGGAAAAAATGGTTTAACCAATTTAAATTATATATGCGTGCCTCAGAATTGGAAAATGAAGATGATGGACGGAAAGTTGCGTTATTACTTCATAATCTTGGACCGGAAAGTTATGAAATATTTAACTCATTTAATGAAGATATCGACAAAATTAAATATGAAATCTTAGTGAAAAAGTTGGAGTCATATTTTGTGCTGAAAACTAATATTGCAATGGAAAGACATACGTTTTTTACCAGACAACAGTTAGTTGATGAAAGCATACATGAATATATAACTGTATTAGTGAATTTGAGTTTCAATTGCTCATTCGGAAATTTACGAGAAGAACTGGTGCGTGATAAATTAATATGTGGTCTTGGGGAAAATTATCTCTACATAAAAGAACGCCTTCTAAATGAAGGTGACATAAAGCTTGAAAAGGCTTTAGAAATCGCAAAAACAATGGAATTAACAAGAAGACAGTCACAACAACTACAAAAGGAAATGGATTTCAATTGTGTTGGTGCTTTACATAGTACCAAATTTAACAGTAATGACAGCCGACAAAATCCATTTAGTAGAGGTCATCAGGGTCATAGAAATAGCCAGCCAGAAAGTGAAAAGAAAAAACAACAAATTGAATACAAACAGCAAGTAAATAAAATTGGAATTTGTAACAAGTGCGGTCTTGTCCATAGAGAACGGTGTCCAGCTATTGGAGTCATTTGTAACATTTGCAAGCGGAAAAAACATTATGCGAGAATGTGTATATACTACAAAAATAAGTCAGTTAATCACTTGGGACTTAAAAAAACAAACAACGAGTCATCATCATCATCAGTTCCGGAAGAATTTTTTGTAGGAGGATTGGACGTGGGTAAAGAAAAACTGTGGTACATTGAAATTAAAATAAATAAAATAAAAATTAAAATGCAATTGGACACAGGTGCGCAAGTCAATGTCATGTCGACTTTTCAATTTGAGAAATTGAAATTAGGTCCAACAAACTTAAAACGTTCTAATGTCAAAATCGCGACTTTTAATGGTGATCAATTGAAAATTTTGGGAAAGTGTTTTTTAACATGCGAATTTTTGAATCAAAAACATCTAATAGAGTTTTTTGTTGTCGATTTAGAATGTCAAACAGTATTAGGCTTGCATACCTGTGTGGAATTGAATTTAATAAAACGGGTTCATTCAATAAATTTAGATAACAAACTATCTGATAATAATTGTAAAATTTTACAGAAATATAAAAGTGTGTTCCAAGGCCTTGGTTGTTTAAAAACTAAGTGTCATCTAACAATAAGAAATGATGCTCGACCTGTTATTGACAACATGCGCAGGATACCTTTCAAATTAAAAGAATTATTAAAAGATGAACTTGATCGCCTAATTAAAATGAATGTGATTGTCCCCGTTGAGGAGCCTACAGAATGGGTAAATTCAATTGTTCTAGTAGCGAAACCTAATGGTAAGCTTAGACTATGTTTAGATCCTCGTAATCTAAATAGAGTAATATTACGTTCGCATTTTCAGTTACCGACAATTGAAGACATAAAATCACAAATAATTAATGCCAAATATTTTTCGATCCTCGATGCCAATTCAGGTTTCTGGACTATACCTTTAGACGAGCCATCTTCTAAACTATGCACGTTTATTACACCATTTGGGCGATATAGATTTCTACGTTTACCATTTGGTATTAGTTCAGCACCTGAAATTTTCCATTCAGAAATGATAAAAATTTTTTCTAATATACCTGGTCTTGTTATTTATATTGACGATTTTTTGATTTATGGTGCAACTATTGAAGAGCATAATAGTCGTCTCGAATTAGTTCTACAAACGGCACAAAATCTTGGTTTAAAATTTAACGAAGCCAAATCAAAAATTCTTTGCAATGAAGTTAAATACATGGGTCACATTTTTAGTCATCAAGGGGTCAAGCCAGATGAAACCAAGGTAAAAGCAATATGTAAAATGCCTTCTCCATCTTCTGTCACAGACTTACAAAGATTTTTAGGCATGGTTAACTATTTAGGTTCTTTCATAAAAGATCTTTCAATTGAAACGTCTAATTTGAGAAATTTATTGAAAAAAGAGACTGAATGGCAATGGACACCATCACATGAAATAGAATTTAAAAACCTAAAATCTCTAATTAGTACAGCTCCAATATTAACATATTTTAATCCAAATAAACCACTAAGTTTATCAGCTGACGCTTCAAAAACGCAATGGGTGTTGTAATCATGCATGACAATAGACCAATAGCCTTCGCATCCGCAACACTGACCAACTGTCAACGGAATTATGCACAAATTGAAAAGAAACTTTTTTCAATTCTTTTTGGTTGCACAAAATTCCACCAGTACGTTTATGGTCATAAAGTTTTAGTTGAAACAGATCACAAGCCTTTAGTGACTATCTTCAACAAGCCATTATACGAAATTCCTCCTAGGCTCCAACGAATTATGTTACGTATACAAACATATGATCTGATATGATATGATATGTTGTATTTAAGCCTGGAAAATATATGTATGTAGCCGATTCGCTTTCACGAGCTGCGCTTCCCTATGAAACTTTAACTGAATTTGATAAAGACCTTACTTTACAGATTAACTTGTTAACTAGGAATCTATCTATTTCCAAAGACAATCTAGAAAAGATTAGAGAAAAAACAAAAGCAGATTTAGGTCTACAGAAATTAATTAAATATTGCCATAATGGGTGGCCAAGCAACAAGAAATCCATAGACATTTTAACTTCACCGTATTTCACAATAAGAGATGAAATACATGTTTACGAGAATTTGGTTTTTAAGGGGTCAAGTCTAATTATTCCAAAAAATGTACGTCACGAAATACTCCAAGTAATTCATGAAGGTCATCTCGGCATAGAAAGATGTAAAAACTTGTCAAGAAATTTTGTGTATTGGCCCAACACTAATAATGACATTCAGAATTATGTTAGTCAATGTGAAACATGCATCCGTCATAGGAATAATAATCCAAAGGAACCTATCATTCAACATCACAAAACTGTAATTCCCTGGTACAAAGTAGGCATTGATCTTTTCCATTTTAAAAATAAAATGTATTTACTGGTAGTTGATTATTATTCCACTTATATTGAATTAGCTGCTTTAAACTCTTCATCCTCGTCTAAGCCAGTCATTACAAATTTCAAATCGAATTTCGCCAGGCATGGTATACCCAATACGGTGATTTCCTATAACGGTCCACCATTTAATTCCGAAGAATTCAAAAAATTTGCAAAAGAATGGAATTTTGAACATATAACATCCAGTCCTCACTATCCAAGATCCAATGGACTAGTTGAAAGATCCATAGGCACAATTAAAAAATTATTATCGAAATGTGACGAAACTGGCACTGATCCATACATAGCCTTGTTACAGTATCGTTCGACCCCAAAGAATAACATCAACTCACCATCGGAACTGCTAATGTCTCGTTGTTTAAGAACAAAACTACCATCATTGCAGACACAACTACTGCCATCAGTAGTTGATCAAAATTTACATTTATCAAAACTTCATCAGAATAATCAAAAAATTATAAGAAATTATAATAAAAATACCAGAAAACTGCAACCTCTGGAACAAGGGGAAAAGGTTTATTATAAAACATCTCTCACATCCGAATGGACGCCTGGAAAAATTGTTGGAGTGTGCAATGAGTGTGCATATTCCATTTTGGATGAGAATGGTCATATTTTCAGGCGTAATCGTCAACATATTTTAAAGGTTCCTCAATCTGTGGATGATCACAGTCATAATATAAAATTCACAGTACAACGTGAAACTATTGAAGATAATGATTCCAGTCAAGGTCATCATGAAAGATTTGACAATGATTTGAATGTAACATATCAAAGTGGAATGCAATTGCGCTCAGGTCGAGTAATTTCTTAGAACTAAATTTAAATATTTTATATCACATATTGTTTAAGCTTATTAGAATTGTGTATGTGGAAATCACCACTAATTTTGAATTGTTAACCTATATACATTTTATTTTTAAATGGAATTGAATTATATACTATATAAAAAAAAAAAAAAAAAAAAAAAATAGTTAAAAAGAAAGATGTTGTATTACATACATGTTAATACTTGTAAACTACTGCCTACTGCCTTGCAGTAGTGACAGTAAGTCAGTCATGAATAGACAATAAAAGAAGACAGTTCTAAAATATAACAAATACCATATTACTACTTGAAAGTCTATATAGACGCCCGATCGAATAAAGTAACAATACTTCATATCAAATTTATTATTTGTGCCGCACGACTTACTTAAGCAATAAGTAACTAATGCATTAACATCTCCAAGAACTCTGCACCTTTCGATAAGGCCAGAATTTATCGAGACTTATCGTTTCTCAAATAAGAATTCGAATATTTAAATATGATAAGGAAAATAATGAAAGTAAGAATCTTAATATTTTTAAGGAATAAAATAAATAAGATAAAAATTTGAATATTTTTAAGAGGCAAAATAAATAAAATAAGAAAAATAGGAATTCGAATATTTGTAAGGAATAAAATAAATGAGATAAGAATAATAAGGAAGTGAATATTTGTACTAAATAATAAGAAATTAACATTTGTATAAGAAATAGTATTGTATATAAAATAAATAGTTTTAGTTAAGAAAAGGCAGTTATAAGAAAACCTTGTGAGTTGAAACATAAAGTTTCTTAATAAAATTTTAACTAATAATAAATGTTTTTTATTTCGCTAAAAATTAGAATAATATAATTCAATTGGCGCAGTCGGTAGGATATCTCTCCTCAGAGTTAATATTCAGTGAAATAAAAATATGATAAATACAGGGTGGTCCAAAATTCACCATGGGGTTTAAAAATTTAATAACTTTTTCGTTTATATATTTTTCTTTTTTTTCAGATTATATAAATAACACCTGGAGAATAAATAATGGAGAGATTCACAACTGAACAATGAACCAGAATAATAGAATTTTATTATTTAAAGCAGCGATCGATTATTTTAACGCAAAGAGCATATCGTCGACATTTTAACGTCAGAATTTCGCCCTCTGAAGTAATTATTTGTTGCTTAGTTCATCGCCACCTCGAACCGGTAGACCACGTTTAATTCGCACTGCGGAAAATATTGATCGTGTAAAGAGAGGTGTTGACGAAACACCAGAAACATCAACCAGAAGGCGTTCTACTCAGCTAGGGATGGCTTGTACGTCAGTACGGCGGATTTTAAAGAAAGAGTTACTGTTATTCCTATATAAGGTGCAATTGGTGCAAGAATTAAAACCCGCAGATCATCGGCAACGTCTAAATTTTGCAGTTAAATTTCAACAGTTGGCCAGAAATTAAATCAACTTTATTGAAAATCTGATTATGAGTGATGAAGCTCATTTTCATTTGAATAGCTTTGTTAATAAGCAGAACTGTAGGTTCTGGGGTTCTGAATTCCAAGAACCATTCATCAACGCCAATTGCACCCCATTAGATGTACAGTATGGTGTGGCATTACATCTGAAAATATCATAGAGCCTTACTTCTTCGAAAATGAAGATGGAAGTGCTACAACTGTAAATTGAGAGCGGTATCGGTTTATGATAGAACATTTTTTATGTCCTGCTCTTGAAAACAGACTTGAGATGTGGTTTCAGCAGGATGGAGCCACTGCCCGAGACACAATGGCACTTTTAATTCAAATTTTTGGAGAGCGAATAATTTCCAGATTTGCTCGCCAGATTTGTCAGCACCCGACTATTTTCTTTGGGGTTTTTGAAGGAGCAAGTATACAGTGGTGTTCAATGAAATCCGGACACTTTGAATTCCTGGAAAAAATGCATGGTGCAGGTCAAAATTTAATCCCCTCCCATTTTTTTTTCAGTATTTAGTTACTTGATTTATGTAGTAACTGTATATTTCAAAAAATAGTTTAGAAACAATCGATAACTCAAGTAATGAGCATAAACATTAACTAAGTGAAAAAAATTAAGTGATGCTGAAAAAGGTGTTATTATTGCATTATGGCATGAAGGATTGTCAGTACGGGCAATTAGTGATAAAGTATCACGGGGGAAGTCCTCTGTTGCTGATTTAATCAAAAAATTTAAAAATACCCGCACCACAGAACGCTCCAAAGGATCTGGAAGGAAACGCAAGACAACCATAGTAGAAGACCAATTTCTGGTCCTTCGTTGCAAACGAGACCGCTTTAAACCTTCCACAAAATTGAAAGCGGAGCTTGCTTTAGTCAGTGCAACTGAAATTTCTGCGATAACCGTGCGGAGGAGGTTACTTGAGGCAAATCTAAGGTCATGTTGCTCGCTCCAAAAGCCATCTTTAAAGGTTTCATCAAAGATAACTCGGCTTCGGTGGGCCCAGGAACATTCCAGTTGGACCCGAGAGATGTGGAATAGAGTAGTCTTCTCTGACGAAAGCAAATTTAAGCTGCATGTCGGGGATGGGCGGCTACGCGTCCCAAGGAAGCCAGGAGAACACCTCAGTGATAACTGCATTCAGGAAATTCCCAACAAAGCTGAAGGAGTAATGGTCTGGGGATGTTTCAGTGCAAGTGGTTTGGGTCATCTGGGGTTTATAGATGGAAGAGTAACCGCAGATGTGTATTTAAATGTCCTAGAGAGCCATTTGAAAGCGTCAGTTTTGGAGCTGTTTGCTGAAACTGAAAGGTACATCTTTCCGCCAGCACGCACTTCAGGAAAGGTATTTATTTATTTTTTTAGAACCATTGGACAATCCTCAAGAAAATCCAGTTCTAAGATTTTGTGAAATTTTATTAACTTCCGTTTTTTTCCATTTTCAGGTAAAAGACTACCTAAACCAAAACGATATTCAGACATTGGAATGGCCTCCGTACAGCCCAGATCTTCATCCCATCGAAAATATCTGGGCTATTATGAAGAAAAAGTCTGTAAAGGTAATCCCCAAACACAACAAGACTTAAAGCGGCAAATGCAAAGTGCTTGGGATGAAATTAATTATGACGTCACTGGAAATTTGGTGAATTCCATGAAGCACAGGTGCACAGCGGTTATTAGAGCAAATGACAGTCATACTAAATATTAAATAGGAGGTCCCAACTAGTGTGTATAAAATCCAATTGATAAATTTTATTAAATCTATTTATAACATGTTTTTTTTGTATCTTAATAAACGTAATATTTACAAAAAATCATCTGAATTCCTATGAATTTTTTTAATTTTCGAATAAAACCAAAAATACTGATTGAACCATATAATATTTTTAGTAAATATTACCTGAGGTAATATAAAAAATTATTTCACCGAATGAGCAGCACTAATTCTTTGGAAAAAATCGCTTCAAATCGAAAAATGATAGGTGTCCGGATTTCATTGAACACCACTGTATGTGAACAAGCCCGAGACAATCTTCGAACTCAAGGCCACAATTTTGAAAGATGTTATGGAAAATACAATAAAACGAGCCCATCTTTGCGAAGCTGAAAACGGGTGTCATTTAAGTGACATTTTTTTCCACACGTAGTTTAAAAAAATTTCCATTTTGTATATTTTATAATCCGAAAAAACAAAAAAAATATATATATAAACGAAAAAGTTATTAAATTTTTGAACCCCATGGTGAATTTTGGCCCCCCCAGTAAAATAAAATTATATATATACACACATGCTACATATATATCTCTCTAAAAAGCTGATATTAAAGTGAACGTGATTAAATGTTAAGATATCCCTCCAAAGAGTAGACATCAAGTGTAAACCTCTCAAGAGCGAAACATAGTTGTACTAACAAATCAGTAAACAATGTGGAAACGACCTCTTGAGTTTATGAAAAGACGAGAAGAATTTTTTTCTAGAAGAAATATACAAGAAGAAATGGCAAATGCACAAGAACTAGAAGTATTGCGACAAGCTATGGAGCAAATGCAGATGAACCATCAACAAGAAATTCACGAAATATAATAACAAGTCATAGAACAGCGACAACAGCAACAGCAACCATTATTTTCCCTAACACCAGAACAAACCATCAGACACTTCGAACATTTGAAACCATTCAACGGAACGAACGAATATAAGTTACAGGAATTTATAAAATCAGTGGAAAACTCAACCGAATTATGCAATGGAAATCAACAATTAATACACTACACCATACAAATTATCCTGAATGAAAAAATACAAGGAGAAGCAAAAAGATGTATTCAACGACTAGGAAATAACATTACTTCGAATGCAGTGAAAACTGAACTCCGGCTTCATTTTCACCAAGAGAAAACTATGCTGAAATCATCAATAAATGCAGAAGTTTAAAGGTTAGTAATTTAAGAGAATTATTTGAAAACGTAAGACATTGCAATTACTCAATCAATGAATTATATGATTTGGATGAAGAAAAACCTGTTATCTATACCCCGGAAAATAAGGATAAATATTTAGTAGGCATTGTATTAGAAAAGTTAGATAATTTAATTCGAGGATATGTTCCCACCAATGCTACACTAATCGAATTATATAATAAATTTGCTGAATTGAAATTACTTGATGATGAACGAGCAATTTCTAGAACACCTAAAAAACAAAATTTTGTAGATAAACGTGAAAATAACAGAAATAACAATTTCCGACAAAATAATAATAATGGACAAAGTAATCCAACTCAATTTAGACAATCTAATAATTATAACCAAAATATTAATTCCTGACAAAACAGCAATAATCCTATACAAAATAATTCAACTCAAAGCAGACAAAATAACAATTATAGACAAAATAACAATTACAAACAAAATAATAATTTGTAACATGGGGGTTGCACATATTTTGGGATTTCCTTTGAAGGAGCAAATCCCCAGATGACCTATGTAGCATATCTTCCTCCTTGCGAGGAGAAGATATGAGATGGTGCAGCAATGTGAGCAGCTAAAAGGCTGCACGCCTAGCTGATTGCACTAGCTAGCTCGCCGGAGGGGTGGGTCGCTGCTCACCACCATCTGCCATCGCGTTACACATAATTTATATGCGTGCAAAAGGTATGAAAACGTCGTTCAGACTTTATGGTGATAGCGCGAGCTATCAAGCAAGGAAATTCGGTTTTCGCGAGATAAAAACCGAATAAGGGGGATGTTCGTTTTTTTGCTGGTCACCGAACTTGACCAGCTATTCATGAAAGCCTTGCGAGGCATGTCGAGGCCGACTGGCAAAGGTGTTGTTGCCAAGTCGGTCTTTGGGGCACTACCCTCCCTCTTGGATCGACAGCAGAATGCCGATCCCCGTATGTCCATACTCGCCCCTGCATTTGAGTATGGACCCTTATTAATTGTTTTAGGCTTTCCCGTGCCTCACCACTCCATCTCCCTCTCTCTATCCCTTGATTCCCTTATCTGTACTTCATAATGCCTGTTTTAATTTTATTGCCATTTCATATTATTTCGTTTTCTTTCTTCCTTACAGTCCATCCTACTACATGTGTGCCAAAAAAAAAATTTAGTATCAAAACAACAAAACAACAAAAAAAATAGTGTGATCCATCTAAATTTTCTTTCTCCCTTTCCCCTCTTTTTTTTATATCACGTAGAGTGAGCGCCAATGAAGAAAAGTGATCATTAAATGAATGCGAATTTCAAGAATAATTTGGTTTTCTTTCCAATTATTCGATTTTCCCCTTTTTTTTTTTTTTGTGTGTACGGATATAGTTAACCGGTAAATGGAATGTTTTGAAAAAAAAAATTGACAAAAAAAGAAAATATAAAAATGTACAAAAATATAGATAATAATAAATGTATTTTAGTTAAGATAGTATTTTTTTTTCTTTTTTTTTTTTTTTTCTTTTGAGTTTTGAATACAATTCCAATTTAAATTTATAATGAGTTATTAATTCCTTGTTTTCCCCAATATCAAAATGCGAAGGTCTTCAGCTCGAAGAATGTTGATTCAGTTTTTTTTTTTTTTTTGCCATAATCACCATGAAATCATTGTCGCTATCCATAATATCATGCAAAAACGAAATACGGTGGTTGGATTCCCGTTGTGCGAGATCTACAAATAGGTTTTCCTTTTGTTTCCTTTTTGTTTTTTTTTTTTTTTTTTTTGTTTTTTTTTTTTGATTGAGTTTTGATGCATCTGCTGTGTTCTGGATGGGTTCCTTACTTTTTTTTTTTTTCAATATATTGGGACCTAACCACGCTAAAAAAAAAATAAATACCAAATCGGTTAACTTGCCTTACTTGTGATGATGATGAGCTTCAGTGCTATGTCTTGCGCTGCAAAGCATCCGGTAACTTCCAGAATCGAGTCCGCGTCAATGTGAGATTTAGCAAACCTCTTTGTTTTCACCGAGCTTTCCTTTTTCTTGTGGTTAATTTTTATATTGACGAAAATTATTGAAAATGAGAGGAGAAAAAAAACTCTTTTCGTTTAAAAACATTTACATTGAATTTATTAATTTTTTTGGGTTTTTTTTTTTTTTTTTTTTTCTTTATTCTACACAATTTGTTTTCGTGGGTTTTCTTTTTTTTTTTTTTTCTTTATTTCTCACTTTTCCACTTTAATTATACAATAGATTAACATTCTTTTCTCTCTTTTTTTTTTTTTGTTTAATTTATTCAATCTTTATCAAAAAAACTAATTTTCAAATTTTCTTTTTCTTTAATTTAAATTTTCCCAATTGCGTAAAAAAGAAAACTACAACTAAATTTTCTTCTTTTGTTTTTTTTTCCTTTTGAAAAAAAAGAAACTACCACTTTTAATTCATTTTTCACTCATTTTTTTTTTCCATTCCATTTGGCTAAATTCCAAAAAAAAAAATGCGTTTTATATAAAATCACTTTCCTCCATCTTCTTTTTTTTTTTTTCTTTTTCTTTTTTTTTCTTTATTGTTTTGATCTAATTCCCCAAAAAAACTTTTCTATTTAAAAAAAATTCAGAAAGAATCAGAAGCTCCCATTCCCTCAAATTTTAATTTTTATTATTCATTTTTTTTTTTTTTTCAAACTCTATCACTTTCTTCGTTAGTAAACTTTTCTGAACTCCCCTGTAATAATAATTCCCCTTTTTTCCCATTTTTAATCTTTTAAACGTTGATTTAAAATCACTTTCCTCCATTCTTACATTTCTGTAATTTATATTTTTTTTGTTTTTTTTTTCTTGGTCAACTCAAAAACTGGACTTCTTCCCATCACCTTTCATACCAGACCCCCTTTTCAAATTTTTCTATTTTTCCATCTCCTGTTCCAAAAGAATTCTTGTTTGGGATAAAAAAACCGGTTTTCTAATTTTTAATTTTTATCCGCCTATCAGATTTTGCCACGTTCAAATTTTTTCCATTTCTCTTTCTGGTCCATTCTTTCGTTTTCGTTCGCTGGGGGGAGGGGGGCTCTTTTATCAGTTTATTTCCACCACGGATATGAGGTGGAAAGAAAGTTCTGGAAATAATTGTGCAAACCATGCGTTTTTTTGCAAAAACTGACCACGCTAATTTTCAAATAGGGTTGCCGTGTAGGCTTAAAATTATAAGTAAGTGTGCTGTATTAGCTACACGTTACAACAGAGATACGTCAGGGATTGATCCATCAACCCGGACGTAACTGAAAAGCGTGTAGGTGGTTGAAGTGGTACGTGAAATCTTGCACTGCCCAACGTGGGGCTCGACCACACCCAAAAGAGTCTCCGTTGCTCTCCGACTGAGCTAGCCGGGCAACAGAAAACGAAAGAAAAGAAAAGAGAATGGTCTGTCATAAACCGCGGCAGTAGACGTCGGTTCTTTCCTCCTATTGCCTCAAGTCTTTGGCATGGTAAACCCCTATGGTTCTACCCTGCAAATCCTCGACCTCGTAGAGGGAATCGCCAATCGCACGAACAATCCGACACTTCAGAAATTTACGATTTAGCTTAGCATTGACATTTTTTGCGAAGTCACTAAGCGTGAAATTTCTTCGGTAGACTTCTTGTCCGACAATAAATCTTTTTACTCGGGTTCGACGATTATAAATCCGCTCATGATGTTGGTGAGCTTTCGACAAATTATTTTTGACGCGTTCGCGAATTAATTCAAGCTGGTCCTTTTTCGAGGACACAACCAATTCACCATCATTCAAACCATTCAACTTCCGCATCAGTTCATAGGTCGAGCCATGTGTGATCATGTGGGAACCGAACACAAGAAAATATGGATCAATCCCCGTAGAAGCATGGATTGTACTCCGAAGAGCACAGCCGATGCTTCCCAAATTCTGATCCCAATCCCTATGATCGGTGCCAACATAAGAGCGGATGGCCGCCAGTAATGAACGGTTTACACGTTCCGATGCGTTAGCTTGTGGTGAGTAGATAGCTGTACGATTGTGTTTCACACCATACGCTTCAACTAATTTGCGAAATTCTTTTGATATAAATTGCGGTCCATTGTCTGAAAATATAATCTCGGGTACGCCGAATAAATTGAAGACGCTTTCCTCCAAGAAATCGGTGATCTGCACGGCAGACGCCTTACGTAGTGTCTTGAACAAAACAAATTTCGAAAATTTGTCCAAAACAACTAGGAGAGTGGTGTTACCATGCTTAGACCGAGGGTAGGGTCCTAACAGGTCAACATATAGGTACTGGAATGGTCTGTCAACTTCAATTTGTTTGCCCATTGGCGGCCTCAACACACTATTTGGAGCTTTAGACTCTTTACATACGATGCAACTCGCGATATATTTACGTACTTCGCTAGCCATACCAGGCCAGAAGTATCTTTGCCGCAAACGATATAAGGTTTTGGTAATACCGCCGTGCGCAGCTTGTGGAGGATCATGCGCCAGGCGAACTAGCTCGACCGTAAGGCTAGATGGAACCCAAAGCTTCCACGATCGATCTTCCTGAAAGATATTGCCAGTGCTAAAGCTTGTCTTGAAATACACGTAGCCATCTGACACTTGCGTGTCAGGCAGCCTTTCCGCGTTGCTTTGCACTGTATCGATCAGGTCGAGATATTCCTTTGATTTAAAGGCTTCAGAATTCAAGTTTATGCTAGGTGCCGAAACTATTTCCGAAATCGCGTCCACGTAAACACGTGAAAGCGCATCTGGCACCACATTTTCTGAACCTTTCCTATGTTCAATCGCGAAATCAAAGGCTTGAAGCTTTAAGCTCCATCGAGCCAAACGTCCGCTCAAGTCGCGCTGACGCATGAGCCATTTTAAACTCGCATGGTCGGTGATTATTTTGAACGGCAAACCTTCGACGTAGGCTCTGAACTTTTTAACGCTCAACACCGCAGCGAAACATTCCAGTTCCGTCACGCTGTAGTTGCGTTGTGCAGAGTTCAGTTTTTGAGAAATATAGGCGATGGGTTTCTCATTGCCTTCGTCGTCGCATTGCAGCAAAACACCCCCGACACCGGTCTTACTCGCGTCGCACTGTATAATAAAGGGTTTAGTGTAATCAGGGTTGGCCAATACCGGGGCCGTAGTTAATGAAGACTTCAAGGCTTCAAACGCTACTTGAGCTTCCGCTGTCCAAACAAACCTGGCACTCTTCTTTAGGCAGTCAGTGATTGGAGAAGACAAGGAGGCATAATTGGCAATAAACCGCCTATACCATCCTGTCATGCCCAAAAATCGACGAACCTGTTTTGGAGTGGTAGGAGCAGGAAAGCCAAAAATTGCAGATACTTTATTTGAGTCGGTCTTTAAACATCCGTTTCCAACGATGTAACCCAAATATCTAACTTCTCTCATGCAAAATTTGCTTTTCTCCAAATTTATTGTGAGTCCAGCAGAAGACAAGCAACGTGCAATGGTTGCCAAAAGTTTCACGTGAGAATCGAAATCCTCAGAAACTACTAACAGATCGTCCAAATAGACGAAACAGTTTTCTCTTAACTCGACTGGAATTGTTTTATCCATCAGTCTACACATTCTTTGAGGAGCATTACAGAGCCCGAATGGCATCACTGTAAACTGGTATAACGGTCTACCAGGCACTGTGAAAGCAGTTTTTTCCCTACTCTGCTTCTCCAACGGTATCTGCCAAAAGGCGTCCTTCAAATCAATACTTGATATGAAACACGTCTTCTCAAGCCTACTGAGAAGGCCTTCTATATGTGGAAGTGGGTATGCGTCTTTTTTTGTAAGGGTGTTCACCTTCCTGGAGTCGAGGCAGAGGCGAACCTTTCCAGGTTTGCGCACCAAGACTACAGGAGAGTTCCACGCGCTGACACTTTCTTCGATAACACCCAATTCCAACATACGGTCCAACTCAGCATACATAAGGGCTTGCACCGCAGGGGAAACAGGGTAGTGGCGTTGCTTCACAGGCTCCGCGTTTTCTACCTCAATAACATGTTCTTCTAAATGTGTTTTTCCTAAACCGACTTGGTTGAAGGAAGGAAATAAAGTTAAGATGCTTTCAAGACGCGCGCGTTGTTCCGAATTTAGCGCGTGTGTGTTGGGATCGTCAATTGACAAACAATCTAAAGTTTTATTTTTAGAAAATATAGTCGGAGCTATATCGAATTCTTTCCAAAAATCTACACCTAGATATAGATTTTGGGTAAGTCCTGGTACGATGTATAGAGAAAGTGTTTTTGTAATGTTGTTGTAGGTAATTGGAATTGCTATTTGCCCATGCACAGGTTGAGCTTTACCATCAGCCGTTTTGACTGTGGTGGGACGACCAGTAACTAAAATTTTATGACGTTCGAGGAAATCTAAAGCGCCAGCGCCTAGACAGGACACACTTGCGCCACTGTCCAATAGGCCAAAAAGGGATTCGCCATCGATTTCCACCTTAGCATATGGTCGATCATCATGTTTACGTTTCACAAAAGCAGATTCCACCGTTTTACCCAACAACTTCTTTTGCTTACATCTTTCTCTAAACCTACTAATTCTACTCGGGTTTAGTAAAGCACCGATTATTCTATTCCTAGCTTCGTCATATTCCATTTGACGTTGATGTAATGTTTTGTTTGACCTTTCCAGTATATTACTATTCGATGGGATTTTAGTTGACGTTTCACGTTTTAGAATTTGATGACAGATGGAGAATTTGGTTGTAATGATAGATTCGGACTCAAGGTTGGTTCTATTTCGTTTGGTCCGGGGGCATTATTGGCAACCGGGGATTCCCGTGCGTCTCTCGGTGCCTCTGTGCGTTTCCCGGATTACATTTTGGGCACATCGGTAACGACACATCTTTTCTACCACAACGATAACAAAAGAAGGACCGTTGTGGTATCGTACACTCGAAAAAACCATGACCAATATTGTCACAGTTCCAACACTTGAACCGTGATCTACCATTTGCATCTACAGCCTCTAAATGATCTTGCATTCCATTTGACCACATATTCTCGCTCACATAACCTCGAATGCTACTATCGATTTCGGTAGGTTGATATGGTAAGCTACCACCGAAATGGGATGAATTAATATTATAGCGATTCGATACCGGTTCGTGAGGAAAAGTTTGGCCACCTCTGGTGTACTGTTGGTGGTTATACGCATAATTTCTTGGGTCGCCAACATTTTTGAAATCTTGGTATGGGAGATGAGAATCATTTTCTTGTCCGAATCGAGAGTCTGGCATAAAATTCGTTCTAGCAGGTGAGTTATTTATACTGAATTCCTGACCGCTTACATTCTGACGAAAATCAGTGGTGTGCAACATTTCCTTTGTGGGTCTAAGTCTATCATAATCCAAGTCAATCCCCTTATTTGCCGAATCAGGTCCATATGAGAGATTACGTTCGTCAAGATCATCCAATTCATGGATGGGCCGTGTTGGGTTTTGCCAAGTTCGTCTTGGTTCTCTGTCAGAAAGATGGCGTTCCGCTTTGCGGCATACTTCCTGAAAGCGACTCAAACTCATTGCAGGCATTCCGAAAATAAGATTTGCGATCTTATCTTTGACGTTCTCTCTCATAATGTCCGCCAATTCTATTTCCGTCATAGGAATTCTTAACCGATGGCATAAGGACATCACCGAATCGTAAAAATCATCAAAAGTCTCACTGTTGGATTGTTTTCTTTGTAACATCCGACGCATGATTTCATGGTCAGTGTCCAGGCTCTTGAATTGATGTCGGAGGGCCGCCTTTAGGCCATGCCAATCGATGTGGGGTTCTCTTTTCAGTAGTCGCCAATACCACTGCTCAGCCTTATCGGAGAGCAGGGTATGGAATTGGGTACAAATGGCGTACCACGAATTATCCCCACGCGATTGCATGGTTTCTATGCGGAATATGAACTCTTCCACTGACATATCTTGAGCCTTTCCACTGAACCTGAATCCCCATTTGTCGATTCGGGTATCATGTCGTAAACTAGCATGACGAACTTCCTGACCATTACGATTCGTGCCTGAGTTAAGATTTGAATTCATACTTGGGCTACGCCTTTGATTGTTATTTGGGTTAAAAGGCGGGCGTGGATTCGGATCCTGACTGGAGTCGATGTGGTGACCATTGTTTGAAGCTAAGATAGCATTCACATTGTAATTAGGGTTTTGGTTATTGCCACTATATAAAGGTGGTGGTATGTTTACATTCTGGTTTAATACTGGTTGACTTCGTCTCTGAGGAACGTTCAAACTATAATTTTCGTTCAAAAGATTGAAGTTAGCAGACTGGTCAACGGATTTTGGCGGAGCCACTGAACATTGTGTTTGCGGTGGTGCATTTAAGGTCATTCTTTTAATTTGATTGAGCAACTCGCTCTGGATTTTAGCCATCTGACTGCTCACAGCCGCTTCGATCATAGTGCCTATATTTTCAGTTGAGGCACTTGGATCTGACGGAGAGAGGAAAGAGGCGCCATCACTAGAACCCCATCGTGAGATAGCTGGGTTTGCCGCACCTCTTCCTCTGCCACTACGACTGCGAGTCGTCATTGTAGCGGAAGCCACTGATTTTGACGCTGATGGCAAATCCAGCGAGAGCTGTGATTGCCCCCGAGTAACTCGAGAATCATCCCGACCTGTCAATATATCCACCGCAGCACCCTGATCATTTGTAGGTGGCTCCGGTGACGCATTTGGTACAACTTTGGAGTTGGTCTTAGGCGTTGTTCCTGTATTGGTGTTGTCCATTTTGTAACCACACCTTAAATCCCAAAATCAAAATTAATATTGCACAAAGTCAAATTCGCAAAACAAAGCCAGAAACTCAGTATTTCAAAAGTCTAATCAGGTATTCAGAAATCTATTCCTCTTACGGAATCTTTAGGGACAACAAAAAAAAAAAATCGGACCGAACAAGGACTAAAGTAAAAATCGGACCGAACAAGGACAAAAAAAATGTAATAATAAAGGAAAATGTAATAAAAGTAATAAAAAAAAATTTATATAAAAAAATAATAATAATAATAAAAAAAAACTCCCCCCCACCAAAATTTAATAAAATGAAAATAATATAAAAATGTTCGAAATATAATTCCAAAAAAAAAAAAATGATGAAATAATAAATCCAAGAAAATAATTTATGGCCTAAACCTGAAATGAACTAAACCTAAAATAAAAAAATACCGTAAATAAAAAAATAAACCAAACCGAAAATAAAAACTAAATCAAGAAAATGAAAAAAAACTGAAATAAACTTAACTAAATAAACTAAACTAGGCTTAACTAAACTTTATTGAAACAAAATAAATCCTTTCAAAATTACCACCCCTGAAATTCCTTGTGAAAATAATTGAGGAAACTTCCAAAAACAAAATTTTTCAAAGCGAATTCCAAAAAGGAATTTTCGAAACTACTTCTCAAAATCAAACTCTATTCAATTTCAAGAATTATTTGCGAAAACAAAATTAATATATTACTTCCCAAATTTATCAAACGTATATTTAACGTAAGAGCACGAGACTCTTAATCTCGGGGTCGTGGGTTCGAGCCCCACGTTGGGCGCCATATATGTAACATGGGGGTTGCACATATTTTGGGATTTCCTTTGAAGGAGCAAATCCCCAGATGACCTATGTAGCATATCTTCCTCCTTGCGAGGAGAAGATATGAGATGGTGCAGCAATGTGAGCAGCTAAAAGGCTGCACGCCTAGCTGATTGCACTAGCTAGCTCGCCGGAGGGGTGGGTCGCTGCTCACCACCATCTGCCATCGCGTTACACATAATTTATATGCGTGCAAAAGGTATGAAAACGTCGTTGAGACTTTATGGTGATAGCGCGAGCTATCAAGCAAGGAAATTCGGTTTTCGCGAGATAAAAACCGAATAAGGGGGATGTTCGTTTTTTTGCTGGTCACCGAACTTGACCAGCTATTCATGAAAGCCTTGCGAGGCATGTCGAGGCCGACTGGCAAAGGTGTTGTTGCCAAGTCGGTCTTTGGGGCACTACCCTCCCTCTTGGATCGACAGCAGAATGCCGATCCCCGTATGTCCATACTCGCCCCTGCATTTGAGTATGGACCCTTATTAATTGTTTTAGGCTTTCCCGTGCCTCACCACTCCATCTCCCTCTCTCTATCCCTTGATTCCCTTATCTGTACTTCATAATGCCTGTTTTAATTTTATTGCCATTTCATATTATTTCGTTTTCTTTCTTCCTTACAGTCCATCCTACTACATGTGTGCCAAAAAAAAAATTTAGTATCAAAACAACAAAACAACAAAAAAAATAGTGTGATCCATCTAAATTTTCTTTCTCCCTTTCCCCTCTTTTTTTTATATCACGTAGAGTGAGCGCCAATGAAGAAAAGTGATCATTAAATGAATGCGAATTTCAAGTATAATTTGGTTTTCTTTCCAATTATTCGATTTTCCCCTTTTTTTTTTTTTTGTGTGTACGGATATAGTTAACCGGTAAATGGAATGTTTTGAAAAAAAAAATTGACAAAAAAAGAAAATATAAAAATGTACAAAAATATAGATAATAATAAATGTATTTTAGTTAAGATAGTATTTTTTTTTCTTTTTTTTTTTTTTTTCTTTTGAGTTTTGAATACAATTCCAATTTAAATTTATAATGAGTTATTAATTCCTTGTTTTCCCCAATATCAAAATGCGAAGGTCTTCAGCTCGAAGAATGTTGATTCAGTTTTTTTTTTTTTTTTGCCATAATCACCATGAAATCATTGTCGCTATCCATAATATCATGCAAAAACGAAATACGGTGGTTGGATTCCCGTTGTGCGAGATCTACAAATAGTTTTTCCTTTTGTTTCCTTTTTGTTTTTTTTTTTTTTTTTTGTTTTTTTTTTTTGATTGAGTTTTGATGCATCTGCTGTGTTCTGGATGGGTTCCTTACTTTTTTTTTTTTTCAATATATTGGGACCTAACCACGCTAAAAAAAAAATAAATACCAAATCGGTTAACTTGCCTTACTTGTGATGATGATGAGCTTCAGTGCTATGTCTTGCGCTGCAAAGCATCCGGTAACTTCCAGAATCGAGTCCGCGTCAATGTGAGATTTAGCAAACCTCTTTGTTTTCACCGAGCTTTCCTTTTTCTTGTGGTTAATTTTTATATTGACGAAAATTATTGAAAATGAGAGGAGAAAAAAAACTCTTTTCGTTTAAAAACATTTACATTGAATTTATTAATTTTTTTGGGTTTTTTTTTTTTTTTTTTTTTCTTTATTCTACACAATTTGTTTTCGTGGGTTTTCTTTTTTTTTTTTTTCTTTATTTCTCACTTTTCCACTTTAATTATACAATAGATTAACATTCTTTTCTCTCTTTTTTTTTTTTTGTTTAATTTATTCAATCTTTATCAAAAAAACTAATTTTCAAATTTTCTTTTTCTTTAATTTAAATTTTCCCAATTGCGTAAAAAAGAAAACTACAACTAAATTTTCTTCTTTTGTTTTTTTTTCCTTTTGAAAAAAAAGAAACTACCACTTTTAATTCATTTTTCACTCATTTTTTTTTTCCATTCCATTTGGCTAAATTCCAAAAAAAAAAATGCGTTTTATATAAAATCACTTTCCTCCATCTTCTTTTTTTTTTTTTTCTTTTTCTTTTTTTTTCTTTATTGTTTTGATCTAATTCCCCAAAAAAACTTTTCTATTTAAAAAAAATTCAGAAAGAATCAAAAGCTCCCATTCCCTCAAATTTTAATTTTTATTATTCATTTTTTTTTTTTTTTCAAACTCTATCACTTTCTTCGTTAGTAAACTTTTCTGAACTCCCCTGTAATAATAATTCCCCTTTTTTCCCATTTTTAATCTTTTAAACGTTGATTTAAAATCACTTTCCTCCATTCTTACATTTCTGTAATTTATATTTTTTTTGTTTTTTTTTTCTTGGTCAACTCAAAAACTGGACTTCTTCCCATCACCTTTCATACCAGACCCCCTTTTCAAATTTTTCTATTTTTCCATCTCCTGTTCCAAAAGAATTCTTGTTTGGGATAAAAAAACCGGTTTTCTAATTTTTAATTTTTATCCGCCTATCAGATTTTGCCACGTTCAAATTTTTTCCATTTCTCTTTCTGGTCCATTCTTTCGTTTTCGTTCGCTGGGGGGAGGGGGGCTCTTTTATCAGTTTATTTCCACCACGGATATGAGGTGGAAAGAAAGTTCTGGAAATAATTGTGCAAACCATGCGTTTTTTTGCAAAAACTGACCACGCTAATTTTCAAATAGGGTTGCCGTGTAGGCTTAAAATTATAAGTAAGTGTGCTGTATTAGCTACACGTTACAAATTATGGACAAAGTAATTTAACGCCACTTAGACAAAATAACAATTATAGACAAAATAATAATTATGGACAAAATAATTCAATGCAACTTAGACAAAGTAATAATTATAGCCAAAATAATAATTGTGGACAAAATAATTCAACGCAACTTAGACAAAATAACAATTATGGACGAAATACTAACTTTAGACAAGATAATGTTGACCTAACCAAAGAACAAAAACACGAGGCTATGGAAATTGATAATATCCAAGAACAAAACGTAAATTTTGCAATAGAGCCGCAGGAAATAAATTACCCATAATTGAAATAACAATTAAAGAAAAAAAATCAAATGTCTAATCGACACCGGATCTGACACAAGTATAATTAATTCAAACACAGTCAAAGATATTTCCGAAGAAATACTAAATAAACCAATATATTTTACTATATTAAATGGAGTAAACAAGGTAATGAATAGATTAGTTGCCTGTGGTGACCTCTGTCCCACATATCGTAAAAGTATTACGAATGAAAATTGGCATTTTAAAAAAACTCTTAGGAAATTTCTGAAACTTTTTAATAATAAAAATTCTGAATCACACTGCCTTTTACTTTTTACCTTTTCTGGAAAAAACAGAATTCTTTAGTCTAGAAAATCATTTCGAACAGAAAATAGTTCGAGGGATAAAACTCCTCGACTCGGAAAACCTCTAAACCCAAAAGGAAGGGAATTATCATTTAAAATTATCATTTAAGATTATCATTTAAAATATAACCAACGTTAATTAAAAGTGTTAATATTAATTAAATGTATCTTTCATCCTACGATAATTAAATAAAAATTGTTCTCCCTTTCGGTACGGGAGACGATTAATTAATTTCAAACAATTATAATGGGTTAATCCAATAGAGACATGCATATTAAGCTAATATATAGCCTTTTTTTGCGTCCCCCTTCCTCGCATAAAGATTGGGGGGGTGGGACATATATGTCCCTGCAGGTGTTTGTCATGGGACATATAAGTCCCATCAGTTCTGAACATGCGAGTATATAAATAAATAATATTTCTTTTATTTTAAATTTTATCTATTTTTACTCAGTATTAATAATTCATTATTCACAAATTTTCATAACGAAAGCAAAATAAAAGGCAAAAATTATAAAATTATTGGTGAAATGGTGCAAAACAGTCTTTGCACAACGGAAGTTGACATTCTTGACATAAAGTTTTAGTGCGCTTATTGATTTTCTTTTTTGGCACCCTGTATACCGACGTCTGGTAGGTCCCTCGATTGGCAAGTGAGTACCAGATTGACCATAAATTCTCTTCTTTTTGGAATGGTAACCAACATGACTATGGCTTCTCCTAACGACATAGTTTGCTGTCGCTCCGTGTATCAGTTCTCTTATAATTTAGTCCTAAAGCGGGATCGCGATGGCCGCGGGGTACTTTTCTAGGTGTAAACGATTTTTATGGTGTTGACCATATGTTAACTTCAAAATTAGGAGTTTCAGTTAACGGTGACAATATAGCCACATCATCCACTTCCTGAGCTTGATCTTCATCTGACGAACCACAATCTGAAATTATTTTTTGATTTTCTTGTTTATCAATATTACTTTCGGAGTCTGATGGTATGTAATCGTCTTCGCTCGCAGATGAAAAGTCATCGTCAGATGACTCTTCGAAAACCCTTTGGATATCAAAATCAGAAAGCCGTTTCTACATTTTTGCCTAAAATAATGTTTTTACTTTTATAACTTTATAGACCTATTGGCATACATATGTCCCACTGCAAAAGCCGAATGGGACATATAAGTCCCACTAAAAAAAAAACCTGAAAATGAAATAGAATCTTATACTTATTTATATAAAAACCCGATAAATTCACTACAGGAATAATATTTTTTCGACACTTTGTCGCACTTTTCAATATTAATTTTAACTTTTTGTAAAAAGAAAAACCTTGACAACCTGATCGCAATGTTCTTTGCGCATCACTAAACGAAAAGTGTTATGGTAATTTGCAATATTCTTTTTTAATAACTGTTCTTAAACTTCTAAGTAAAGAAATGAGACATATTCTACCCTTTTAACGTAAACATTGTACATATTATTCCTTTGTGAAAATTCAGTGGGACACATATGTCCCAATAGGTGCGAAAGGGTTAATTAAAAATGGTTCATTAAATGAAACCGATAACCGACTAACATTTGCTGACCCATACTTCTCGACGTCCAAAATTATTAAATAAATGGGACGACTCCATAATTGGTGACCCCGACTAAGCCGAGAAAAAGAAAAAAGCAGCATTGGTCAACATTAAAAACCAAATTTCCCATCAACTCAAGCAAATTTTTCATCAACTCAACCAATCTTCAATGAAAAATTGCACTACCAACTGGAAAACATCACAAAAATAATTTTACCAACGCTAGCCGAATATCGACACCGTAACAACAAAGCAGCACAAAAAGAATTTCATCAGCAGCAGAGCATCATTACTGAACCAATTTCACAAGCAGAAGAAAAAAAGCTAAGTTTTACTCAACCAAAACAATATATTAAAAAAGAATAAAATTTTTTTCTTTTAATTTTTTTCTCTCAAATATTTTACACAAAAATTTTATTACCACAAAATTATTTTTATCTTTAAAATTATACTTCCCTGCGAGAAAATTAAACCAAAATTGTAATTTTGGGTTTAGGATTCCGCTAGTTCGAGAAGGCGAATTTAAATATCGCGTTAATTTTGTTTTTCTCTCGTCAAGTAAGTGAGTGAAACAGTGAGATAAAAAATTGATAATTTTCAGTGACTTGAATCAATTAAAATGACCACTAACCCTCAACCGGAAAAGTCCCTCCACCAGTGATCGAAACCAACGTTCACAGAGTTGCGGTTAAACCACCCCCTTCAACCGAGACCACCCCGCGATCTGGTTCACCCAATTAGAAGCACAGTTTCAAATCAGTGGCGTGACGCAAGACGGTACGAGGTATAGTTATTTACTAACCGCACTCGATGCCGATACGGTTAAACGGGTGTGGGACAAACTAATAAACACTCCTCAAAACGACAAATATAATGATTTGAAAAACGCAATTATTGACAGATTAAGTGATTCTGTTCGTATCAAAATTGATAGGCTATTAAAGGGACTACAGCTGGGTGACAAAAACCGTCACAGTTACTACGGGAGATGCAGGGAGATACCGGGGGACAAATTCAAAACAGTATATTACAAATTCTGTGGATACAACGTCTACCACCCCATATCCAACAAATTCTTTCTAGTATCGATGATGCTAATCTTGATAAATTGGCCCCTATTGCTGACAAAATTGCTGAGACCAACCAAGTCACCGACTTTTGCGCCATTGAAAATAAAGCTGAGTCGAAAAATAACGTTGATCAAATGGCTACCGAAATATTATCATTGCGAGATCAGATAAATATCCTTTCTAGAAAATTAGACACTATGAGCACAAGTAACGCTCAAACCAATTCAAAAAGAGGCTCAAGGCCACGTTCTAGGTCTGCTGCACGAACTGCAAAATTCAGTACTTGCTGGTATCACTATAAATTCAAGGCCGATGCACCCAAATGCATTAAACCATGTGATTTTGACCAAACAACCAGCAAAACCGAACAAAAAACTAAAATCGGCCACGTTACTGGCGACCAGCGATCTTAGCCAATTTAATTGTCGCCTTACGCTTTTAGATCCTTTATCTAAATTACAGTACTAGATAGACGCTGGAGCCGATATTTCCGTTGTGCCTCCTACTTATAGGGATAGGCGCACTAAAACCAATTTTCAGCTATTCGCAGCGAATTCAACTACTCTCGATACGTTTGGCCAAAAAACCATTAATCTGGACTTGGGATTACGTAGACGCTTTCAGTGGCGTTTCTCTACTGCCAATGTAGAAAAACCAATCATCGGAGCCGATTTTTAAAACATTTCGGTCTAATTGTCGATCTTAAAAGATAAAAGCTAAATGATCCAATTACCAAACTCGAAATTTTAACGAAAATGGTAAAAGGAACTTCCTACGCTTTGACAACCATCTCCTCTTCTTTAGACCCACAAGTTTTTCGATTACTTCAAAAATTCAAGAGGTCATTATTGAAGGGCCAAAGTTAAATGATCCCAAACATAATGTCACACACGCTATTATGACAACCGGACAGCCGTGCGTAGCCAGAGTTAGACGTTTAAACGTGGATAAATACAACGCGGCTAAAAAAGCTTTTTCTGAAATGCTCGAACAGGGAATTTGTCGACCGTCTAAAAGTAATTGGTCTAGCCCACTCCACTTATCAATGAAGAAGAGCGGGGAATGGCGCCCATGTGGCGATTATCGCGGTCTCAACTTCATTACCGAACCTGACCGATACCCTATTCCGTATATCACCGATTTTGCCCATCAACTAAATGGATGCATGTTGTGGTACACTCTGTACCATAAAGTCTTTCCGACCAAAAAAAGCGGTTATTGAACCCGACATTTCGAAATTTAATTTTTGATTAAACGCGTAAATAATTATTTAAATTTATTAACATAAGATATTTCGAAATTGTTTATATTTCGAAATATCTTATTAAAATTATTATTTTGCTTCGACATAAATTTTCTATGTCGAAATACATAAAAAAATTGTATACTAACGAATTTTAGTATAACAAAATATAAATTCATTTTTTTTGATACGTGATAATAAAAAACTGCATACGCGAACATTTTTTTCAAGTAATTACTCTTCTTCCAAGAATAATTATTTTTTTTTGTCAATTATGCAAAAATTACTAATATCGGTCAAAGTACGATGAACTTAAAGTACTTTGACAACATTTTTATTAAAAAATTATCTTATCGATTTGATATCGATTATCAATCAGTTAGTTATGATTTTCCGACGCGATTAGTGATATTCTGAATTTTATTTGACCGGTCGTGGTTTTAAAAAAAAAAAGATTTGAAGTTGTTGGTTGTTCGGTTAAAATAAAGCAAAGTTAAAAGTGTTGGTGACAATTTTCTTTAAAATTATTTTTTGAAAAAAGGAAATTAACCCTATTTTGGTCGGTCGGAATTATTTTTATTTCTTCTATTTCGATAACGGTGTTAAAATAAAAAAGAAAAGAAAACAAGAATATATTTAGTATAACTAAAGTGTTATAAAGTGAAAGAGATAAATCAATCGTTTTAGAAAGAGAAAAAGATGAATAAAGTGTAATAGAAGGAAAAAGAGTAAATTATTTTAATTGAAATTAAAAAAGGAATAATTTTTTTTAGTAAATCAATCGTTTTAGAAAGAGAAAAAGATAAATAAAGTGTTTTAAAAGGAAAAAACAAGAGGGTAAGCGTTTTCAATTTTATTTTATAATCAAATAACATCGATTTTCCGGGAGCCCCGAACTCCGGAGGGAAAAAACCCATATTTAATAAAAGTTCCCTAGAGTCGTCCTGGGAAGGATCAGGTCATCCCTTTTGATCCACAACATCCGGAGCAGCCGGCAGGATTTGAGTTGCTAAGCATTAAAAATCTCAGATCCCCGAATCTAAAAATAAGACAGTTGTAGCAAACCGACGAATGATTCAACCAGATTTGACTTCGGAAACAAATAACGAGGTGCACGAACTGACTTTTGAGGAGCAAATAAACGAGTTCTCCTTCGACAACAGCAGTCCAGTTTTTGGATCACCAACAACGCTCGAACCTGGGCGCACCAGAAGCGGACGTATATTTTCCGCTCAAAATTTTTCACACCATCTCGCACGATCAACACCAAAATCTCCAACTATCAACGATTTACCAGAGAATTTAAGCCCTAGGAAACACTTGTTAAAAAAACAACTAGATTTTAAGGCCGATATAATTTTAAATAGTGAATTAAAAGAAACTAAAATGTTCGTAGATTGTAACAAAGTGTCTCAATTTGTTTTTAATTCAATCCCTTTACTTCACACGGAACTCGGACCAAATTTAGCGTCGGAAGTGAAAGTTTTTGCTAAGTGTTGTCAAACCATCCATGACATACTTAGTAAGGACGAACAACCCATACTTGTCACTTTACTACCCACACGATTTCGTGGACGTACTGCATCCCTTTTAGATAACATATCTGTAACCGACTTAACAACCTTTTTAGATACTTTAATTTCGAAATTAGTTTCCAGAAGACCTTACGCCACTTTAATTCATGAACTTCAGAACTCCAAGCAATTACCTGGCGAAACTCTCACAGGATTTGCAGGACGAATGAAGTCACCGTTGAAGGAATGTGTAAATCAGGCCATACAAAGGCATCCAAATCATTGCGTTTCCGTTACAAAAGATCTAGAAGAAACCGCAATGTTCACTTTCCAAGCAGGAATACTGAACTCAAATCACAGACTGTTCTTCCTACACGAAAAGCACGATGATTTCGATGCACTGACAAGTAAGGCGGAATTTCTCGAGTCAGCAGAATAACAATTTGCTTTAAATCGTCCAATCCCAATAAATTCAACGACACAAAACGGACAACCCACTTTACACATGTTCTACCCCACACAGGAAGAACCGAAATTAACCGATCCCAATTTCAACCCATACTCTAACAACTTCAACAACAATAATTTCAACAACGATAGAAACAACAATAACTACAACAACAATGCTAGGTTTAATAATAATTTTAACAGAGGAACGAACAATTTCAATAATAACAGAAACAATAATAACACATATCGAAACAACTACAACAACAATAATACCAACAATAATAATAGAAACAACCATTACAACAATGCAATTAACAACAACAATCGAAATAGTAATTTCAACAACAACAATAGAGGCCAAGCCAACAATAATTACAATAACTACAACAATTACAACACAAATAACAGAAACCGACCAAACAATAATAATAACAGTTACAACAACTACAATAACCACAACCAAAACTACTCCAACAACGAAAATAATCACTACAATAACCGCAACACCAATTTTGGAAACAATAACAATAGGTTCGTCGGTGGGATTAACAATTACAGAGAACATAATTTTGAAGAAGGAAACAATAATAACAATACCAATAACTCACCGCGGACACAATGACTCCTACAATAAACCCCACGACCAAAACCCATCGAACCCCCGACCACCATGCGGATTTTGCAATCGTTTTGGGCATACGTATAATGAATGCCGTACGCGTATGAATACACCATATTGTAGTCGATGCCGAATACATGGGCATACGAACAACAACTGCAATTCTCAAACGTCACCGACCTCAACAAAACGAATTAACATGATATCTAACGAACCAAATGATAATAGGGAACCCGATGACCGTGTAGACAATATGCGCAAATGTATTTTCTGCCAAAAATCTGGACACACTATAGAAAACTGTATAGCAAAAAAAGTATGGGATGAAAATAATTCCCCTTCAATCAAACCGACGGAAAACTAAAACAGGGCTGTCACCTTAGCCCCGAAGAAAACGAGACAAGGTGTCAGCCCGCACAAAAATTACCTACCCTTGCTAAATGCGTAATAAAAGTACCTTTACCAATTATAATAAACAATCCGGCCGAATTACTAGTGGACACGGGAGCAGATATAAGTATAATAAAAAAATCAACTTTGAAGGATAATATAAAAATAAATAAAGAGGAAAAAACAAATATTCAAACTGTTTTCGACACCGGAAAAACAATAGGTACATGTCTTACCAATTTCCCACCCTCCATATCGCAATCATGTAAATTTCATGTGATGGAAAAAACTACTCCAATTCCAGGAGATGGAATTTTAGGGTTCGATTTCCTTTCTCGTAATTGCAATATTGAAGGCCCAAATAAACGTTTAACTTTTCCCGAAATTAGGATTGATGAAGATAACTTCGGAATTCCATTTTTAAAAAGTACGCCCCTAGATTCCATGGAGAAGGTCCATATAGATGTCACCAACGAACAGGTGGAAACACCTGAATCAGAGGTTAAAATTGTAAGTGGCTCATGGAACGGACACACTTTAACGAATCAAGCACGGGACGAAGCGGAGTATGAAGTGGAGACTCAGAGAGCAATTCATATTCCGCCCCGCTCCCGAAGACTGCTTCAAATAAAAGTGGATTTCAAACAAGATAGACTCTGCTTGTCAAAAGAACTAAGCGAAGGAGTATACCTTGGAAGTTGTTTAGTTAGGCCTGATAACGGAAAAATAACGCTTTGTGTACTCAATACCAAAATGAAACGAACGAAAATCGCCCCTTTTAATTTCAGCACACGTCCCCTTAACTATTAAGAAATATACAATTTAGAACAAGAAACAGAAGAACCATCGCCTGAAGAGAATGTACAATATTTATTCAACCTAAATCAAAACTCTATACACAATGATAGAATAGAAGAACTTATGAAAAATATACGATTAGATGAAAACGCAACTATTGAAGAGAAAAACTCTATATTACAAATATGCAAAGAATACAACGACATTTTTTATTTACCAAATGACAAATTGACTCACACACTTTCTTACGAACACACAATCCCCGTAAAACAAGACCATGCACCCATAAACCAAAAGATGTATCGCCTACCCGAAAAACAACGCGAAATTATCCAAGAACAGGTAAAAGAAATGCTTGACAATGAAATAATTACTCCAAGCAAAAGTCCATGGAATTCCCCGTTATTAGTGGTACCCAAAAAGAGTGGCCCCGACGGAGAAAAGCGATGGAGAGTAGTAGTAGATTTTAGAAAATTGAACGAAATTACAATCGGTGATGCTTTTCCCCTGCCTCGAATTGAAGATATTTTAGACCAAATTGGTCATTCCAGATATTTCACCACACTAGATCTCGCTAGTGGGTATCATCAAGTGTTAGTAAACCAAGAAGATAGAGCTAAAACTGCTTTTAGCACACCTTTCGGTCATTATGACTTTTTACGGATGCCTTTCGGATTAACTGGAGCCGCAGCTACTTTTCAACGCCTTATGAACCACGTATTGTCAGGTTTACAAGGTTTTTTATGTTTTGTGTACATTGACGATATCGTTATATACGGAAAAAATTTACTCGATCATAACTTAAAATTGGACGCAATTTTTTCAAGATTGAGAACACATAACCTAAAATTACAACCTGAAAAATGCAATTTTCTTAGGAAAGAAATTGTCTAGTTAGGACACCAATGCACGCCCGAAGGTGCTCTACCTGACCCCTCAAAAATAATTTGTGTGCAAAATTTCCCAGTTCCCAAAACCATTCGTCAAGTCCAATCATTTTTGGGTTTGGCAAATTATTATCGCAAATTCATACCTAATTTTGCAAAGGTTGCGGAACCTTTAAACAAACTTTTACGCAAAAATAATAAATTTAAATGGACCGAAATTTGCGAATCTGCATTCCAAAATTTAAAAACCACTCTAATATCACCCCCATTACTTATATACCCCGATTTTGCTCAAACTTTCAACTTAACAACTGATGCCAGTAATGAAGCGATTGGAGCAGTTCTTTCTCAAGGCGAAGTAGGAAAAGATAAACCAATTGCATACGCTAGCCGCTCATTAAATAAAGCGGAACGAAATTATTCCACAATTGAAAAGGAATTACTAGCTATCGTATGGGCAACCAAAAATTTCCGTTGCTATCTTTATGGTAGAAAATTTACTGTCTATACTGATCATAAACCTTTGAAAGGAGTTTTTAACGTGAAAGATCCGACAAGTCGTTTGCTGCGTTTCCACCATAAACTTTCGGAATACGACTATCAAATCGAGTACAAAGCAGGAAAATATAACACGAATGCTGATGCTCTTAGTCGCATTCCACCCTTTGAATCAGGATCTGTATTAGAAGTGATGACCCCGAAACAAAAAATTATCGAAGAACTTGAAAATTTAGATACCATTAATTTAGAACAACAAATAATAAATTTAGAAAACACAAACGGATGGAATTCACTACTACGCGAAATTGAAACAACTTCAAAAACTAAAATCAAAGAAGACGGATTTACGACAAAAGAGGCCCTCAAACTGTCTAACAAACCACTAAATAGATACGAAGACGTATTACCATACGATCATTCACGCATAAAATTACTTAACGGAAAAAATGACTATATAAACGTAAACTTAGTGAAAATAAGAAAACTTGACACAACGTACATTTTAACGCAACGACCTCTATTGGAAACAATAGACGATTTCTGGTTAATAATCTGGCAAAACAATTGCAAAACAATAGTAATGTTAACGAGATTAATAGAACAAAATAAAATTAAGTGTCATAAGTATTGGCCAAAACAAACTGGAAACAAACATATAATACCCCTAACAAAAATCGGTTTCACCATCGTATATTTGACACTAACAGAACAAACGCATTTTACTAAACGAATTTTCCGACTTACAGAAATTTCAACTAAAAAATATCGCGACGTAACCCAATTTCAATTTAATACATGGCCCGATATAGGAACCCTTTCTACTGCAAAAGAATTTTTGAAATTTTACCTAGAAATTAAACATTATCAAATAAATGAATGCGAAAATGAAACTATATTAATACATTGCAGTGCTGGAATCGGTCGATCAGGAACATTTTGTATAATTGATATTTGCCTCACTCCAATTGTTACCAAAAATGGGAACAAAATAACAATACCCCAAATATTATTACAAATGCGCGAAAAAAGGAAGGGTTTAGTTCAAACTGCCGAACAATTAAAATTTGCATACTTAACCATTTTAGAAGGACAAAAATTTCTCTCAAAAATCACCCCAAATTCTACAAGTAATAATATAGCATCGATAGAACTCAACTCAAGTAAAATTAATGATGTAACCAGAAGTCACGCTAAAACCCAACAAAACGAGCAACTGAATGAGGTGGAACTTCCCCAAAAACCCAGAAATATACTGGAAATAGCACCAACAAACATCGACCCGATTGACGAACCCATAAGAATAGATTTAAAGGACCCTACAGAAAATGAACCGTCAGACACAGAATCTAACGCATCATACGAAACATCAGAATCCGAAACAGAAGAGCAAATCGAAATTTTAACGGACCCGCGTGATATTCAAACATTGCTAAAAGCACATCATGACTCCCCTTTAGGAGGGCATGCCGGTATTCAAAAAACGTTTAATCGTATCCGAAAAAACTGCCGTTGGAAAAATATGTTGCAAGATATAACCAAGTACATAAATAAGTGCATAAAGTGCCAACGCAATAAAAAGGGAAGAGGTTTGAAAATGCCAATGAAGATTACGGATACGGCAACTCGACCTTTCGAAAAGATTTACCTGGATATTGTTAGACCACTTCCGACATCACAACATGGCAATAAGTATATTTTACCTTTTCAAGACGATTTGACAAAAATCCTGGATTGTTTTGCTATACCCAATGCCGAGACGACCACAGTGCCCGAATGCTTCTACAGTAATATTGTTTTAAAATACTTAGTCATACCGGATAAGCTAATAACAGACCAAGGTTCGAATTTCACTAGCGATTTGTTTAAATGTATATGTAAATTATTACACATCAAAAAGGTACAAACTACTGCTTACCACCCCCAATCAAATGGATCAGTAGAACGCACTCACGGACCACTTATCGAGTATTTGCGTACAATGGTCGACGACAATATTGACACATGGGACCAATACCTCTCTGAAGCGGCGCTAGTACACAATCACACACCACATAGCGGAAGTGAATTTACACCAATTCATGCTTTGTACGGCTACCACCGCGCTCTACCCACAAACCTCACGAAAAAACCAGATCCCATATACAATTTTGATGATTATTGTAATACTGTCAAATACAAATTACAACAAATTCACACCAGTATGAGGGAAAATCTCATGAAAGCTAAGGAAAAATCGAAAGAGTACTATGACAAAAACTCAAGGACAGTAAAATTCCACATAGGAAATACAGTACTATTGAGGAACGCAGCAACAAAACACAAATTATCCG
Source organism: Xylophagus ater (assembly GCA_963422695.1). NCBI lineage: Eukaryota > Metazoa > Arthropoda > Insecta > Diptera > Xylophagidae > Xylophagus > Xylophagus ater. The sequence continues at coordinate 34,182,655 of OY730479.1, forward strand.
CAGCATGGAATGGCCCTTTTCTGGTGCGAAAAGTTCATGATGACCTAAATACTTCCATACAAATCGGAAAGAAAATGCGAAGAGTCCATAACAACGGACTAAAAAAATTCTAACCAGACACTGTCCAAATTTAAAAAAAAAATTTTAACTGCCAAAAGATAACGACATACACTAAATTCAGGAAATACGACTTTGCCATACCTATTTATCATAAAGAAAAATACGAGATAATGTAAGCTACTAATCTAAACATTTCTTTTTATCCGATAACAAAAATTCTCAAAAAAATTCATATCCAACACTAAGCATATAGAAAGTAAAATCTTTAAATCTTTACATACAATATTTCATAAATAGGTCAAGTTCAAGTTTACTCAAATTTTTTTCTTTTTGATAAACAATGAATGTGATTTGTACCTATGTACATGAATTTAACCTGAGGAGATCTCAATATTAATTAAATATATTTATATATATATAGTAACATATATATATCTAATATATAATCATTGCAGAACAACTTGCAGTAAAATACCAAATAAGAAACTGAAAAGAAAAATGAAACCACCAAAATTTTTTCTCTCACATATTTTATGTACACTCAACCAAAGACAAAACGAAATTTTCTTTTAATATTTTGGATGCAAAATCTTCATAAGAACAATTTCCAAATTTAATCTTTGTTGACATATGGAAAAACTTCCCGTAGAAATCCTAAGGTAATAATAAGCACAACGACGTGAATCATCAATTACAGGGAGTTAATTCAATTTTTTTTTTTTTTTGGAACACGTGATAAGGAAAATGAATTCAAGATGAGAATAATGAACAAACAAACAACAGAAAGTAAAGACCCACAACTAAAAGGGGAACAAATTATAACATCAAAAGGATATAAATTTTAAACACTTTATTTAAAAAAAAAAAAAAAAAAAAAACAGAGAAAACAGAGAAAACAAAAACAACTTAATAATACACGCGGAGCACCTTCAACTCCCGGCACCCATCCGATGAAGAAAATTCAATCACGGCTCCTGAATGGAGGTACCATTCCCCCGGACCACGGTACACCTCCCCACCGAGGGATCCGACCGCATCAGTTGCCAACGTCATCTTAATAACCTAAAAAAAAGGGGAAGAAAAAAATGTTTTTTAAAAAAAAAAAAAAAAAGGGGAAAATGAACTTAGTTGTCCTCGGAGGACCAACACACAATGGTGTGACTGGATTCCCAAATCCAGGGTTACGTCACAATTTGGGGAAGACCTAATTGTGACGGGGCCCTCGAATACCCAGTTGGCTCCATTCCACTCGTCCAAAATAGCGATACCAAACTTAACACCCATGACTTTTAACGAAGAATGAAAGATAAAGACTAATCTGCATAAGAATAAAACCTATAGAATCGCCAATACGACACACTGAACATATACCACCCACAAGTGCAACAAAGTATCCACGAAAAATACAGTAGCAACTCGCCAAAAACGAAAATTTTTTTCTTTTTTTTTGCAATATATTCCAATATTGTCTAAATTTTAATTTTGTTTTTTTTTTATTAGAAAAAAAAGAGGAAAGAAACATGAAGCTGCTAGTATTGTTGTCAATATGCGTGAACTACTCATACACCCAATTCCAAATACAACCCGTAAACAACACGGGAATTTTATTCGAGCCAGTAGGAAATGCGGTAATTTATCAATCAACGTGGAATATATATACAAAAATGGGTCTATACCAGGAAGACGAAACTTTAAAATTCCTCACACTATGTGATGACAAAATTAGAAGTCTTTGTAATATATCGGGAGCAATGTCCAACGCTTCTTGCTCATATTGGCATGCGGAATTCCAGAAATTATCGCATAAAATAAAAATACAAATCGAAGCAATTAATTTCTTCAACATTAATAAACGCACTAAACGAGCATGGTTCAACATAATTGGGACAGGAATGAAAAACTTGTTCGGAACAATGACCGAAGACGACGCAGAAGATATTAACAATAGAATCAAAACCCTGGAAGAACACGATTCTGAAAATTTGCATTTAATTAGGAAACAAGTAACAATAGTAACAATAGTGCTTTTGATACTTTAAATAAGGCAATTACTAATATAACTCTCCAACAAGAATCTCTAGAACAACGTTTTGAAATATTCTCTAATAAATTACACACGGAAATTCGGAATTTGAAACAAGAATTCCAAATACTACATATCCGAACAGAAATAAACGAAATTCTAATATTCATTTTACATTTACTCCAAGAACTATATACCAATTTAAATGAACAATTTTCTATTATATAATCCCTACAACAACGTAAACTCCATCCATCAATATTATCGGCAGAAACTTTAACGAAACTCCAAGCAGAAATCGCGAACCACACTAATGCGTTACAATTAGATTTCCCTTCCTTGAACCAAATGATAAGAGTTGATGCGGAACATTTACGAAACGGAATTCTAATACGCATATCTTTTCCCCTACCTGCCAAAGAAATATACTCACTGAACAAAGTCTACTTATTCCTAACTGCCCTAAATCATTCAAACTTTGCAATTTTGAAAACAAAAACCGAATATATACTAAATAATACTAAAAAGGGTTATTCCGTCGAATTAACGACAACCGAATTTAGGCATACTTGCCAAGAAATACTTGTAAATCATTTCATCCCTCTATACATTTGTAAAATTACTCAACCACGCCAGGTGGGCCCACTAAACACTAAATGCCTACCAAATTTATTACTCAAACAGCAATCTCAAATAGCAGATTGCATCTATCAAGTGATGAATAACATACCAGATATTGTAACCAAACTGGTAAGAAAGAACGCATGGTTATACTCTTTCCAAAAACCAAGAACTTTTTCAATGGAATGTCCCGAGGAAAATACTCACCACATACTAAACGGAAGTGGAATTATCTTTTTAGAACTCAATCGCATTTACACCCTAGATAATCAGAAAATTCCTTTTGAAGGAAACAAAGATTTCTACTTACCAATACATCAACCCGAAAACATGCAAGTGCCGAAATTCATACTTACCCAAAACCGAGTAACCGAAAGAACGTCTACGGGTGAAATTCATTTCAAATCACATCATTCGCTTAATACGGAATTACAAGAAGCGAGTAAACCCTTAGAAGATTTTAATAAGGAATTGCTGAATGTTGAAAATGAACGAAAAACCCAAAAACACAAGGTTATAACGTATGTAAACAGTAGTGCCGTGGGAATTTCAACTTTAATTCTAATCCTGATAATTTTCCTTTACTTTCGAAAGAGTAAGAGGTCAAAATTGACCAAGAAAGAGACAATTACGAACATTCCCCTAAACGTTATTCAAATACCCAGTAATACAAGAAGAAATTATAACTCCCAAACTGAAATAAATAACCCCAATCAAAATTTAATAATTCATCAACCAGTAGAAACTAATTTTAACGACAAACAAGCCCCTCAATTTAAAACCATGGGTATTCCCATCCACCACCTCCTAAATCTCCGCAAGTACAGTTACAGAATGGCACAATAAAACAAATCTGTGACAATCTTACCGAAAAAAAGAGAGTAAGAAAATCCATGGAAAGCCTTGGGTAAATCATATGTCCCACTGTAAAAGTACATCTTTTTATTATTGTTAAATATTTTTTGTCTCAAACAAAACAATGACTAGACAAATTCCAAAATTTTTTTTTTACATTGAAAATTTTTCAAGAAAATGAAATCGGATATATAGAAAAAATTACCAAATAAGCTAAAAACAAATTGAGATTCTGTTGGCAGAATAAATAAAAAAAAAAATGTATAATTTTAAAAAATTTATAGTTTTTTTTAGGTAATAAATAAAATTTTATAGTTATTTTTTTTGTATATATATTATATAGATATAAAATAGATAAAATAGATAAAAATTAACTTTTAAGAAGCAATATGTAAAACATATTTTAAAAAATTTTTTCATCGATTTTTGAAGAAACGTAGTCATTTGTCTGTTCAAATATCGATGAAAAATTTTTTTTTGTCAATACAGGGTGGCATGTTGTGGTACACCCTGTACCATAAAGTCTTTCCGACCAAAAAAAGCGGTTATTGAACCCGACATTTCGAAATTTAATTTTTGATTAAACGCGTAAATAATTATTTAAATTTATTAACATATTTCGAAATATAAACAATTTCGAAATATCTTATTAAAATTATTATTTTGCTTCGACATAAATTTTCTATGTCGAAATACATAAAAAAATTTTATACTAACGAATTTTAGTATAACAAAATATAAATTCATTTTTTTTTTATACGTGATAATAAAAAATTGCATACGCGAACATTTTTTTCAAGTAATTACTCTTCTTCCAAGAATAATTATTTTTTTTGTCAATTATGCAAAAATTACTAATATCGGTCAAAGTATGATGAACTTAAAGTACTTTGACGTGGTTTTAAAAAAAAAAAAGATTTGAAATTGTTGGTTGTTCGGTTAAAATAAAGCAAAGGTAAAAGTGTTGGTGACAATTTTCTTTAAAATTATTTTTCGAAAAAAGGAAATTAACCCTATTTTGGTCGGTCGGAATTATTTTTTTTTTTCTATTTTGATAGATTAGATTAGATTAGATTAGTTAAAGGGTGTTCTTGTACCCCCTTGTCTTTGGTGCAGTCGTTTGGTTACTCCCACTCTAAAGCACCTCCTCCAGACCTATTTCTCTTAGGAATTTTATAATCCGGAGTGGATCAAGAGACTGTATCTCATTTGGGGGGAGGTAGTATGCCCCCAAGTATTTCCTTCTTCTGCGGAATAGTGCTTCGCATTCAGAGAGGATGTGCATTGGAGTTTCTTCCTCACCCTCGCAGAATCTGCAGCTGCTGTCTAGTGCAAGTCCTAGCTTTTTTAGGTGTGCTTTGAGCCTGCAGTGACCTGTTAGTATTCCTGTCAGAACTCTCATATTCTTTCTATTTGTGCTGATTAAGGCTCTAAATCTCTTTGGGTTGTATTCCCCTAGGAGATCTTTGGCCTGTCTTTGCCCTGGTTGTTGGTCCCAGTGTTTGGTTCTTTCTGTCGCCTCTTCTTTTGATAAAATTTCTCGGATTGTGTGTGGTCCGATTCCACAGAAGGGTTCTGGCCCTATGAAGGGTGTTCCCGCCCCTTGTTTGGCCAGTTTGTCGGCTTCTTCATTACCCTCGATACCCGTATGACCCGGTATCCAGTATAGGGTAACTTTGTTTGCTGTGCCTAACTTATTTAGTTTGGTCACGCATTCTTCTACCATCGTGGATCTTATTGAACATGAGCTTAATGCTCTGATGGCCGCTTGACTATCAACCATTATCGCTATATTTTGATTGCGATAGTTTCTATCAAGGTTGAATTCCGTACATCTTTTGATAGCGTGTACCTCTGCTTGGAAGATACTGTTGTAAACTCCCATAGGTTCGGAGTATTTGGTTCTGGGCCCATATACTCCGGCACCTGTTCCTTCGGCAGTTCTGGAGCCATCTGTATACCACTTGATGGCATGACTTTTAATCTGGTAGTGGGTTGCTTCCCCTCTCCATCCATCTTTGCTACTCAACTCTGAATTGAAATTCCTTCTGAAGTTGAGTTCTCTGCAGGTGTCATCCCTTGGGGCTGTCAGCCATGGGTGTTCTTTCGATAGAGAGCTATAATGTTTAGTTCTTATATTTGCTCCTATCTCCGATTTTTCTTTGCCAAGTCTGATTAATGTCGCCTTGGCAATTTTTTGTATCTTTAGGTGTAATGGAGTGAGTTCCAAAAGCACCTCCAACGCTGCGGTAGGTCAGGTTCTCATGGCACCTGTGATGCATACGCATGCCAATCTTTGCACTTTCGCCAACTTCTTTTTTACAGTGGTTAGCTGTGTTCTACCAGCTCAAGCAATTGCTCCGTATGTGATGATAGGTCTTATCATCATGGTATACATCCATCTCAGTGTGTCTGGTTTGCATCCCCAGTTCTGTCCTGATATGTTCCTGCATACCATTATAGCCCTCAGAGCTTTGTTTACCACATTTTCTGTGTGTTTATTCCATAGGAGCTTACTATCAATTGTAAGTCCCAGGTATTTTACCTCCCGCTTTGTATCTATTATAGCCCCATTTAGCCAAATAGGGTGCATATGTTTTAGCTCTCTCCTATTGGTGAATGGTACCACTGTGGTCTTACTTAGGTTGAGTCTCAGTCCCACAGACAAGCACCACTCATGGGTGATTAGGCCCCTTAGGCCCCTTTGTAGTATGTCACATAGGGTCTCCTCAAATTTACCTCCTACTATGAGGACAATATCGTCCACATAGCCTTGACATTTTATGCCATTATTATTTAGTTTTTCTAGGAGTTCGTCTACAACTAGGCTCCACATAAGAGGTGACAGTACCCCTCCCTGCGGGCATCCCCTTGTTGTTTTGACCATTATGGTGTTATGTCCCATCGAGGTCTCCGCACTCCTAGTTCTCAACATCTCGCACATCCATTTTGAGGTTGTGCGATCTACCTCTCTCCTTACTAGTGCTTCCCTGACTGCCTCATGTGAGGTGTTATCAAATGCACCTGCAAAGTCCAAGAAGGCACATAGAGCTATTTCTTTATAGTCCAGTGATTCTTCAATGCTGCTTTTTAGTTCGTATAGAGCGGTTTCTGTTGATCTGCCCACTTTATACGCATGCTGATCTCGGTGTAGAGGTTTTCTCTTTAAAACCCTGTTTCTTATGTTATTCTCTACTAGCTTCTCCATTGTTTTTAACAGGAATGATGTTAGGCTAATAGGTCTTAAAGCTTTAGGTTGGGTATGGTCGGTTTTGCCCGCCTTAGGGATAAATACCACCTTGGCCCTTCTCCATGGCTTCGGTATGTACCCGAGTGCCAGGCTGCTCCTAAATATTCTTATTAAGTGTGGTAATATTACCTTCTTCCCTTTTTGCAGTAAGGCTGGGACTATCTGGTTAACCCCAGCTGATTTCTATGGTTGGAAGCTGTCAATCGCCCAGCTAATTCTCTGCTCAGAGCAGATGGCTGTGGCCTGCTTCCAATCAGTCGGGGTTGGTCTCGTGATGTTCTCACTGTTGTTATCTTCTGTGATGAGATGACAGTTCGGAAAGTGAGTTTCTAGAAGGAGAAGTATCCTCTCTTCTTCACTTTGCGTGTAACTGCCGTCTGCTTTTACCAGCGTACACTGCATATTCGTGCCATCTTTGGCTAACGCTTTGTGCAGTCTCGCCGCGGCCGGAGTGGTCGAGATGCTTTCACATTATGCTCTAAAGCTATTCCGTTTTGCTTCTCTAATTTTAAGGTTATAATCGGTGAGTGCCCTTTTATAAACCTCCCACTGGCCACTTCTTTTAGCCGTATTGAATAGCTTCCTTACACTGCTTCTTAATTCTGATAGATGCCTATTCCACAATGGAGCATCAACGCTTGTCTGTTTCTCTTTTAGAGGGCAGCTCTCTTCAAAGGCGTTGATAAGCGCTCCATTTAGTTCTTCTACTGAAAGTTCGAGTTCGAGATGATTTTTCGCCACCTTGTTCACTCTCCCTTGTTCTAAATTGCACTTTAAATAAAGGTTATATTGCACCCAATCGGTTTTCCTTGGGTTTCTTATAGAGATTTTCTTTTCACTCAGCCCCTCCAGATCAAACATGATTATCCTGTGATCTGATAATGAGGGTTCACTAGAGAATCCATTTTTTCACAAACTTTTTAACCTCTGGACTTCCGAAGGTAATGTCCAGGACTTCTTCTCGGATCTTATTGATAAAGGTGGGTGTACTCCCCACATTAAATAATTCTCCTCTTTTGTTGGTATCTCTGCTTCCCCATGCACGGTTGTGCGCATTTGCATCGCATCCTATGACTATGGGTGTTTGCTTATTTCGGCAGTATCTTACCAGTCTCTGAACCTCTTCTGGTGGCGGATGATTTCCTTCCCCCTCGAAGTGGGCAGATGCAACGATGAAGTCTCGCTGTTTGTTATTGCCTAGGTCCACCGAGATCTTAATTGGGACCAGGTCTTTGGTCATATATTCTGTAAGTAAACAATAATTAATATTTTTCTTTATGAGAATGCAGGCTCTTGGTTTCTCCTGCTTTACATCATAAATAACCTCTGCGTTACTGCTTGACAGTCCTTTGATCTGTCCCCTATAGATCCAGGGTTCTAGGATAAGCACTAGCCCAAGTTGTTGTCTCGTGAATGTCCGTGCTATGACTGCAGATGCAGCCCTAGCATGATGGACATTCACTTGGGCCATCCTAGTGCTTCCCTCTTTGCCTCTTATTTTGGGTTCTCCGCATTGCAGGGTGGAATAGCACCCTCCAGCAAAGCATCCTCGTTTTCTGGCGTTATCGGCTCTGCCAATGAAAGGAGGTGTAGAGGAGTTAACTCAACGTCTTCCTCCTCCAGCTCCATTTCCGGCCGTACCACATCATCGGTCTGTGGAGTGATACCGTCCTCAGCCGATGTTGCATCTTCTAATCCCCTACGGACAGGAGGATCTTCTCCTTGGCGCTTCTTCTTGAGTCCGTGGACCTCAACTTTGCCGAATCTGTAGCAAAGGGTGTGTCCCCCTTTGACGATCGAGTCGACAGATTTTTGGTCCACCCCAATCTTAAGCACCAGTCCGCTTGCCTCATTCCTGCTGGAGAGGACCTTCCATTCCTTGGTCTCCAGTCCGGAATTCTGCGCGCCCAAGAGCGCTATAACTTTGCTCGGTTCGTGACCTGAGCTTCTGGGTAGGTAGATCGTCACGATGTATGGTCTCGGGATATCATCTCCCACCCTAGTGCTGAGGCTGATACCTGCCCAGCTTGCAAGCTCAGGTGCCTTCTCCCTAAGCCATGCAGCTGTCTCACTGTTCTCACAGTCTATGAGAACCATACCAGGTTTGAAGTGTATTCCTTCAAACCGGAGTTTGGTATGCCACCCCTGTGAGACCTCCTCAATGATGGCCTCTTCAAGTGCCGTAAGGTCCTTGGTGCTGAGACCTTCATGAGGGTAATTAGCCGGGAGGACTGCTACCCTCACGGCTTTCGTTACACCGGCATAGCTGGAGCTTGGAATTGCCCTAGCTCAACTGCTACCCTGCCCTTCAGGGGCTTTAGCCGGTGGCGTATTCTGTTTCGCCCTTTTGGCGAACCTGTTATCCGAAATCGTGGTTGAGGAGGATTCTCCTCTTCCTCTCTTTTGGATAACGACTGGTTGATTTACAACCTTTCTCTCCTCCGCCTTCTTCCTCGCTTCTTCAGGTGAAAGTCCCTGAGCGAGGAAGCGGATATACCACCTAACTCCCGCCCCACTAAGGCCCTTCCTCCGTGGATCGTCTCGACCACCTGGTTGGCCAGGCGGTGGAAGTATTGGTAAATTGCGGGTTCTTGATTTTCCCGCATTCTTTGTCCCCTCTTGCACCGGAGGTTTTGATTCTCCAGGTTTAGAGGTGCTGGGTTTAGGAGTGCTCGTAACCGTAGGAGTACTCTTTGGAGTACTCTTAGCCACTGGCTCCTTTCTACTATTTCCAGGCTTTGAATCATCATCACGGAGGATGGTCTCCATTAGATTCACAGCCTGGGTAGCGGTAACATCCCGCATGTTTTTAATATTTTTGTTTTTGTTCTTTTTCATGTTTGGTCCCACGAAAAGCACGGGAAAATAGTTCCACCATGCCAGAGCCCTGCATACCATGGTAAGGCTAAATACTCTCTGAGGTCGCCAGGTATCAGAGAGGCTCCGTTTACGGTAGTCGGTATACCCCCCGACTACCAACCAGTCCACTGGGCACGGGTCGCATAACACCTTTGGCTTAGGGGGGTAGTTCTTAGTACGCTGCTCGGAGCACCCTGCAGGATGGGCCTGCCTGGATGATCCTCGCAACAAAAGCCCCCACACCACCTCAAGGTGTCTACCATCGATAACGGTGTTAAAATAAAAAAGAAAAGAAAACAAGAATATATTTAGTATAACTAAAGTGTTATAAAGGGAAAAAGATAAATCAATCGTTTTAGAAAGATAAAAAGATGAATAAAGTGTAATAAAAGGAAAAATGAGCGAAGCAAACCATAGTAGTGAATTTACATTTTCTCTATATCGGCCGGACCACTATGGAACTTTCCCGATAATGTCATGAAATATTCATTTCAGTTCTCCTATTCTAAATGTACATTTCAAGTTTCATGAAAATGTGACTAGTATTGACCGAATTATTAAGGTTCCTTTATATCACCTCCCCGCAACCCCCACCGAAGGGAGACGCATTCTATCTTTTCACTTGCTTTATCCAGAATGTACACACCAAGTTTAAAGGATATCTGCCCATTATTGAGTGAATTATTGAAATTTTTCTTTTTCAGCCCTCCACAACCCCCCACCGTGGGGAGACATATTTTATTTCTTCAGCTGATCCATTCCAAACGTACGTTCGAAGTTTCATTAAAATCCGACTTATATTGGCCGAATTAAGGAAGTTTCTATATTTCATTATTATTAGGGTTTTGTATTTCACCCTCCCGCAACCCCCACCGAGGGGAGACGCATTCTATATTCTCACTTGCCATATCCCGAATGTACACAACAAGTTTAAAAAGAATCTGCCCATTATTGAGTGAATTATTGAAGTTTTTCTTTTTTAGCCCCCCACAACCCCCCACCGCGGGGAGACATATTTTATTTTTTCACTTGGTCCATCCCAAACGTACGTTGGAAATTTCACTATAATCCGACTATTATTAACCGAATTAGGGAAGTTTCTATATTTCCGCCACAATATTTTCTAAAAAAAGTGTTGCGCATTAGTGTTTCCAGATGTAAATTCCGTTGAAAAGTTAATATGTTCTGATTTCGAATATAGTACATAAACTGTGCAAATGTCATCAAAATTGGACGAGCAGTTTCGGTTTTACAACAAGTGCAAAAATAGACTATATTTGGACAAAATGTATTTTTAGACAGTGTTGCCATAGTCGAATATGGCCCAAAAACTAATCAGATCTAAGTTAGGATCAAATACATGAACCGTGTAAATTTTATCGAAATTGGCCCAACAGTTTAGTCTGAACCGTGCGGACAAAATTTTGTCGTTTTTAGACAAAAAAAGCGTTACCAAATAGTGTTGCCATATATTAATTTCGCCCAAAATCTAACGCCATCTGGCATTTGATGCAACACCACAATGGTGAAAGTTTCATGGAAATCGGACCATCCATTCAGATTTTATTAACGATTTAAAAAAGCGGACGGACGGACGGACGGACGGACATGGGGCTAGTTATTTTTGACGAAATGGATTTTGCACTTATTTTCATCTTCCTAGCCCTTCTAGATCAAAAGTTAGGTTTTCGCACGATTATAGTACTTTACTATAAATATTCGTTTATCGGGAAAGTAAAAAGAGTAAATTATTTTAATTGAAATTAAAAAAGGAATAATTTTTTTTAGTAAATCAATCGTTTTAGAAAGAGAAAAAGATAAATAAAGTGTAATAAAAGGAAAAAGAGTAAATTATTTTAATTGAAATTAAAAAAGGATTCATTTTTTTTTGTAAATCAATCGTTTTAGAAAGAGAAAAAGATAAATAAAGTTTGTTGAAAGGAAAAAGAGTAAATTATTTTAAATGAAATTAAAAAACGATTAATTTTTTTTAGTAAATCAATCGTTTTAGAAAGAGAAAATGATGAATAAAGTGTTTTAAAAGGAAAAAGAGTAAAATTATTTTAATTGAAATTAAAAAAGGAATAATTTTTTTTAGTAAATCAATCGTTTTAGAAAGAGAAAAAGATAAATAAAGTGTTTGAAAAGGAAAAAGAGTAAATTATTTTAATTAAAATAAAAAAAAGGAATAATTTTTGAAGTGAAATACTTCTATGGGGGCGTTTAGCAAAATTATGTCACGATTTTGTGTAACGAAACGTTACATTACATAATATCTCATTATATGGACGTCCTAGATGATTACAATATTCAACAATATTGTGGAGGTTGTGATTAGAATTATTTTCGTTGAGGACGAAATAGTTCTATATATCACCGTATTAGCGCTGTAATCGATACAAATTTTTGAAATTTTTTAAAACTTTTTATGTAGAGGTCGTACACGATTGAAATGTTCGGCAAAGTTGTATAGGTTTTTATGGCGAGTAATTCCGTTGAAGACACAATAGTTCTATCTCCCACCACTTCGGCGCTGTATTCAATAACAATTTTTGAACTTTGACGAAACGTTACATTACAAAATATCTTGTTATATAGACGTCCTAGATGATTATAATCTTCGGCATTATTGTGGAGGTTATAATGAGTAATATTTCCGTCACAGACCAAATAGTCCTATCTCCCACCACTTCGGCACTGTATTCAATAACAATTTAACGAAGCGTTACATTGCAAAATATCTTATTATATGGACGTCTTAGAAGAGTACAATGTTCGGCAATATTGTGGAGGTTATAATGAGTAATATTTCCGTCACAGACCAAATAGTTCTATCTGCCACCATATTGGCGCTGTAGTCGATATCAATTTTTGAAATTTTTTTTGAACTTTTTATATAGAGGTCGTACACGATTGAAATGTTCGACAAAGTTGTGGATGTTTTTATGAGGATTATTTCCGTCGAAGACACAATAGTTCTTTCTCCCACCACTTCGGCGCTGTATGCAATAACAATTTGGCGAAACGTTACATTACAAAATATCTTATTATATGGACGTCCTAGACGATTACAATCTTCGGCAACATTGTTGAAGTTATAATGAGGAATATTTCCGTGGAAGACCAACAAGTTCTATCTGCCACCGAATTGGCGCTGTGGTCGATACAAATTTTTTAACTTTTTATATGGAAAAAATCATGGAACGCTAACTTTGTAACGCAGCGTCTCATATCACATCAGTGTAAGCTGACTAACAATCGCGTCGTTTCCGTGCATAAGGCTAGCGTATTCGAATATTGCATAGCGGAAAGCGATCAGCGCATCATGCATACATTAACGGGCATTGCTTCTTACTACAGCTACAATGACCCCGGGTAAGAAACGTTTGCGAATTGACAATTCTGATCAATCACAACACGCTGACAATGCTTTCACGCGAACGCCTATGACTGGTGCATAACGGATGCGGGCATGTAGGGCTAGGCAACTTGCTAAACAAACGGAACAAATGCAACTCGCTGCGAAACCAGAAAGAAAAGCTTCTATTTCACTTCTGCAGTGTGGTCAAAAGCACACTTCCTTTTTTTTGTAAATCAATCCTTTTGAAAAGAGAAAAAGATAAATAAAGTGTTTTAAAAGAAAAAAAAAGAGGGTAAGCGTTTTCAATTTTATTTTATAATCAAATAACATCGATTTTCCGGGAGCCCCGAACTCCGGAGGGAAAAAACCCATATATAATAAAAGTTCCTTAGAGTCGCCCTGGGAAGGATCAGGTCGTCCCTTTTGATCCACAACATGCACGGCATTCACATCATTGGGCCTAGTAAGAGCTTTCCACCAAATACCCATCAACGAAGAAGATATTCTTAAAACTGCAATCTGCACTCCTTCGGCGTATTTGAGTTTACAAGAATGACGTTCGGGTTGCGAAACGCCGCGCAAACATTCCAACGTCTGATGCATTCAGTTTTACGCGGATTAGATTTTACTTTTCCGTATATCGATGACGTATTAATAGCTTCCAAAAATATAACTGAACACTGGATGCATATAGAAATAGTTTTGAAACGTCTTAAAGAGGCGGGGTTAGTGATTAATACGAGTAAATGCATCTTTGCTGTTCCTAAAATCACTTTTCTTGATCGTGACATTTCTGCTTGCGAGATAAAACCGTCGGAATTGAGAATTGAAGTTATAGCAAATGTCAAACAACCAGAAAGCGTGAAAGAATTGAGACGTTACTTAGGAATGATAAACTTTTATCGAATCTTTATTCCACACGCAGCTGAGGAACAAGCTTTGTTAAACGCGTACTTGATTGGAAGTAAGAAAAATGACAAACGCAAAATTCACTGGACTAAAGACTCGATAAAGGCATTTGAGCTTAGTAAAAAGCGATTATGCGAAGCCACGCATCTCGCTCATCCGGTTATTAATTCAATTGTAGCTGTCATGGTGGACGCGTCAGATATCGCTATTGGAGCCGTCGTCCAACAACTAGTTTCTAACGTATGGCAACCATTAATTTTTTTTCAATAAAACTAACGGAAACCCAACAACGTTACAGTGCTTATGATAGAGAACTCTTGGCTGCGTACTCAGCCATCAAACACTTCAAACACTGGCGGGAAGGCAGATGTTTTACTCTTTATACGGACCACAAGCCGCTCACGTTTGCCTTACAGCAAAATTTAGATAAAGCTTCTCCCCGACAACGCCCCCATTTAGATCAAATCGCTCAATATACCACGGACATTCCACACGACTCCTGAAATGAAAATACCGTCGCGGACACTCTTTCTCGTTTAGCCAACTATCTATTCCCGAAAGCATTAATTTCGAAGAATTAGCGGAAGCACAAAAAGAAGACAACGAATTAGGAAACACACTGCGTCCAAATTCAAAATTTAAATTTCAGTTTTTACCCATCTTTGGTTCCAAGAAAATGTTAGCTCGTGATATGTCAACAGGAAAGGCAAGACCCTATGTTCCCGAAAGTTTTAGAAAATTAATTTTCAACAGTGTCCACAACCTGTCATACCCAAGCATTCGCACGACTTCCAAACAAATATCTAAAAACTTTATTTGGACCGATATCAATAAACGAACCAAAAGGCAAAATCTTGTATGGCCTGCCAAAAAACCAAAGTGGGAAAACATGTCAACAGCCCGATTGGTAACTTTCAGACATCCAAAAACCGTTTCGAAAATGTACATTTGGACATCATTGGTCCACTGCCCCCTTCCGAAGATCAAAGATATTACGTTACACTTATAGATAGATTCACTCGGTGGCTCGAAGCCATCCCATTACCAGATATTAAATGTGAAACAGTCGCATGAGCGGTGTTTAAACATTGGATTTGTCGTTTCGGAGTGTCGGTAACCATTACAACAGATCGTGGAGTTCAATTCCAATCAGAATTATTTACTGAATTATCTAAACTCCTAGGTTTTTCGCGAACTCGTACAACAGCTTATAATCCAGCGTGTAATTGAATGATAGAGAGGTGGCATCGAAATCTCAAAGCTGCCATAATGTGCACAGGAAACAGTCAATGGACCAAATCAGTTCACACAGTACTGCTAGGATTGAGAACTGCCTTTCGCGAGGATTTCGATTCAACCTCTGCAGAACTAGTGTATGGCACCAGCTTACGATTACCTGGGGATTTCTTACAAAACACAAAAAATTCACTGCCTCAATCCGAATTCGTGCAAAAGCTAAAAAAACATTTTGAACTAATTCGCCCGATTCCAGCTTCAAGACACACTAAGGACAAAATTTTTGTTTATAAAGAGCTACACAATTGTACACACGTTTTTATCAGAACAGATGCATTACGTCCAGCACTTACACCACCATACGAAGGACCTTTCCTGGTTATTCGACGAAACGATAAGTTCTTTATTATTCAAATCAAAGGGAAAGAATCCACCGTTTCAATCAATCGACTAAAACCCTGTTTTTTTGAAACTACCGATAAAAACACAACCACTAATGTTACTACTAATTCTCGTGAAAATATTAATAATTCCTCCGAGCCTGAAACCAAGACCAAAAAGAAGATTCACTTCCAGGACACAGAAACAAAACCTAAAGTAACGATAACCAGATCTGGGCGGAAAGTCAGACCTCCTTCTTGTTTTCGTAAGTAGCGTTTACTTCGTTCACTGGTGGGGGAGTACTGTGGCGACCTCTGTCCCACATATCGTAAAAGTATTACGAATGAAAAGTGGCATTTTAAAAAAAACACTTAGGAAATTTCTGAAACTTTTAATAATAAAAATTCTGAATCACACTGCCTTTTACTTTTTACCTTTTCTGGAAAAAAACAGAATTCTTTAGTCTAGAAAATCATTTCGAACAGAAAATAGTTCGAGGGATAAAACTCCTCGACTCGGAAAACCTCTAAACCCAAAAGGAAGGGAATTATCATTTAAAATTATCATTTAAGATTATCATTTAAAATATAAACAACGTTAATTAAAAGTGTTAATATTAATTAAATGAATCCTTCATCCTACGATAATTAAATAAAAATTGTTCTTTAATTAAAAATTGTACATTAAATGAAACCGATAACCGACTAACATTTGCTGACCCATCCTTCTCGACGTCCAAAATTATTAAATAAATGGGACGACCCCATATACCCCTTTTCCAAAGAATTTGGTGCCAAAGGTACAGTCTCATGGAAAATGTTAAACTTATCGGGTGGAAAATATCAGACAAAAGTCTTTATTCCCTTCAAATCCTAAATCGATTTGTAATGTAATAAAACATTACACATACCTCTAGTTAGAAATCGCAGTAAAGAACCAAAAATTACTGTAGACACTTTTCGGCGAAAGTTCTACTTTGTGAATGAAAAATAATGAATTGCGAAATGCATTAAAATTACTTGATGCATTTCGAAACTCATTATCGGCAAAAAATTACATTGATTTTGTAATACATGTTATTGGCATGAATTATGAAATCAATGAAAGCATTCTAGAAAGAAAGCAACTATTGCATAAATGTTCTGCGACCTAAAAAATAATGAGTACAAAGTATGAATTTTCTGCCTATAAATATACTGGCTTTGAATAACCAAAAAGTCAGTTCTAAAATATCGGATACGCGTGAAAGAGTTAAACTAAAGTCGTTATGTTTTTTTGAGTTTTTTTTGCAAGTTGATTACAGTAGTAGTAGTTTTTCTCCTTTCTCGTGAAAGGACCGACTTACGCGTGTGTTGCTAAAAACAAGGGGCATTTCTAAGTTTAGAAGCAAAGGATAAAAAAAAGAAGAAAAGTTCAGAAATTGAGTCGTATCGTGAAACTAAAAGTTGATATATATTATTTTAAAGAATAGTCCAGAAATTAAATCGAATTAATATATTATTGTGAAGAAAAGTTCAAACATTAAATTGTATTGTGAAAATAAAAATTTATATATATTATTGAGAAGAATAGTTCAGAAATTAAATCGAATTAATAGATTATTGTGAAGAAAAGTTCAAACATTAAATTGTATTGTGAAAATAAAAAATTTGTCTATTATTGTGAAGAAAAGTTCTGAAATTAAGTCGTAGTATTTTATTGTGAGGAATAGCTCAGAAATTGAGTCGTATCGTGAAACTAAAATTTATATATATTATTGTGAAGAATAGTTCAGAAATTAAGTCGAGTTTATATATTATTGTGAAGATAAGTTCAAACATTGCGAAAATAAAAGTTTATATATATTATTGTGAAGAATAGTTCAGAAATTAAGTCGAGTTTATATATTATTGTGGAGATAAGTTCAAACATTAAATTGTATTGTGAAAATAAAAATTTATATATATTATTGAGAAGAATAGTTCTGAAATTAAGTCGAGTTTATATATTATTGTGAAGATAAGTCCAGACATTAAATTGTATTGTGAAAATAAAAATTTATATATTATTGTGAAAAAAAGTTCAGAAATTAAATAGTATTGTTAAACGTACATATTGTACATATTACATAAAGAAAACGACTTGTGTAATATATATACATTTAAATAAAGTAAAGTTTATTGAAAAAAAAATACATTAGTTTTTCCTTAACAACTTTAAAAGTGTTTGCAGAGAAAAAAAATTGTTTAGTGAGGCGTGATTCCAGAGGAGCCAATAACAACATCAAGGAGAAAAATATGTAAGTCCTAGTTATATTAAATAAATTGAAACACCACCCAAGCGGCAACCCTTCCAATACACGGATCGACCCAAAATCGAGCCACAACATCGCGATTCCTCTTTCTTACTAAAGAAAACTCTAGTATCTTCAGGAAACAATTTCCCGGAGAGAGCCACGAGAGTCGTCTCAAGGGTTAAATTACACAACAGATTTAGAAAATAAATACATTGAAGTATTAAATAAAAATAAAATACCATTCGTTGTACTTGATTACTCTTTAGCACTCAGTGAAATTCATAAGTTAGAACCTCTCGAAAAGAACATTCTTGAAAAATTAACATTAACACAGTTAAACAAAGAAGAAGAAAATAATTTAAAAGAACTATTTAAGCAATTCAAAGATTTATTCTTCATCGAAGGTGAAAATTTGACCTTCAATCATGAAATACAACATGAAATCTATACAACTCTAGAAAATCCAATTTTCTTTAAAACCTATAGATATCCCCAAATTCATGAAAAGGAAATAGAGAAAAAAATTAACGATATGTTAGACCAAGGTATCATTACAGAAAGTATATCTCCATATAATTCCCTTTTATGGATAGTACCCAAAAAAATTGACAACTCTGGAAAACAAAAGTGGCGGATAGTAATTGATTATAAAAAACTAAATGAAATTACAATTAACGATAAATTTCCAATTCCCAATATCGAAAATATATTAGATAAATTAGGAAAGTCTCAATATTTCACAACATTGGATCTTGCAAAAGGATTTCATCAAAAATTAGTTAGTGAAAAGGACATTTTCAATACGTCAGAATGCTATTTGGACTTAAAAACGCACCAGCAACTTTTCAGAGACTAATGAATTCGGTCCTTAAAAATTACATTTACAAATGCTGTTTCGTTTATCTTGATGACATGCTTATCTTTAGCACCTCTCTAGAAGAACACGTAAACAACATTAAAGATATTTTTTAAAAATTAAGAAAGGCAGGTCTGAAAATTCAGATTGATAAATGCAACTTCTTTTCAAAAGAAACTCAATATTTAGGGCATATTCTTGCTCCTAACGGAGTTAAACGAATCCTTAAGAAAATTAAAGTAATTCAAGACCTTAAGCTACCAATAACACAGAAACAAATCAAATCATTTCTAGGAATAACTGGATACTACAGAAAGTTTATTAAAGACTACGCGAAAATAGCTTATTCAATTACTAAATACTCAAAGAAAGGCGCAAAAATTAATATAAATGATCCTGACTATATACATGCTTTCGAAAAACTGAAAGAAATAATTACCGAACATCCAATACTCAAATACCCAAATTTAAAAAAAAAATTTTAACTAATAACAGACCCTAGCAACTTTGTATTAGGTGCAGTACTAACTCAAGATGGTGATCCTATTTGCCATGCTTCAAGAACACTCAATGACCATTAAAAAACTATTCTACAATAGAAAAAGAATTATTAGCAATTGTTTGGGGAACAAAATATTTCAGACCATATTTATATGGCAAAGAATTCAATTTACAAACAGACCACCAGCCCATTAAATGGCTACAAATTAAACATTCCGGTAAAGACATAAACCCGCGCCTACAAAGATTGTTACTCTCACTAGGTGAATATAACATTAATATAGATTACATTAAAGGAAAAGATATTAAAATAGCTGACTTCTTGAGTAGAATCAATACAGAGACTAATGAAATTTATTCCATTGAAACCATTGAACATAAAAATGTAACTAATGTTGATACTTGTTTTCATAAACCACTAGTAGAAATTAACGCTAATGAAATGACACAGTTGAAATGCAGACAATTCATTCACAAGAAGAAAATTTAAACGACCACATTCCCATACATGAAACCATTGTCAATCGCTTTAAACATCAGATAATACTCTGTGAAAATAAGACTAATCAAAATGAAATCCTATTCAAAAACCATAGAAGCTATATAGACAAAAATGATCTAAATAATGAAAATTTAGGTAATACACTAAAGAAATACATTGACGGAAAAATACCTATTTTCTCATTTTTAGGTGATCATGAATATAACAAACTCCAACAGAAAATTCGAGAAACTTTTAATCTTAAATTCATTAAACGCGTTTACCTTGCTGAAGATATAGAAAATGACGAAAAATTAAACAAACAAATAGTCTTATTCCATAAGAATGAATCAGGGCACACGGGAATAGTTGCAACATATGAGGACATAAAAACTAAAATATACCACCCAAAATTGCGGGAACGTATACATGCAATAATAAATAACTGCGATATTTGTAATCAATCAAAATATGACAGAAAATCTGTCAAAAAAAAAATTCAAAAAAACAGAAACAGCTCAAAACATTAACGAGATAATACATGTAGATACTTATGTAAACAGCAAAATTCTTTTATTAACTTCATCGATAAACTAACAAAACATGTAGTAAGTTTCCATTTAGAAAACAGAAATTATAAAACGCTAATTGGAAAATTTAAATTATTTACATCCATAAAAGGAAACCCCAAAAAGTTTGTATTTGATAAAGAATTTAAAACTAACGTTAAAGAATTCCTTGATGGAGCAGCAAAATACATATATACCATTCGACATTACCTAGTTACCCACACAATCGAACATAAAAAATATTTCTTAAAATACATTTTAAAATAGAATAGCAAAAAACCAACAACAAATATATCAATCGATGCCATTCATATTTCTCCATAAGTTATATTCAAAGCCACAAATTCCTAATATGCGCACATGAATTGAACAAAAGTTTCTCACCCATCAAATATTTTAATTTTAAAATTAGAAAAAAAAACCAACAACCAAATATACTCATCCACGGCATTCATAAGAAGAATGAATTTAAAGCTTAATTTCCTTACCCAGTACAAAAACCAAAGCTCAAGAACGAAATGTAAAAATAATATTTTTTCCTTATATTTCATTTAGTTCTTAAGGTCGAAATTTGTGGGTAAACCCAATTATACACATCTTATCATTATTTATTGTCTTTGGTAAAACTATATAATAATACCTTTCATTCAACAATCAAAACAACCCCACAAAAGGCCCAAAATAAAAAATACCCATTGAAAAATTAATCGAAAATATAAATACTGCAAAAACAAAATGATTAGAGAAACATAATTCAAAACACGAAAATTACAAAGAAGAAAGAGCATTTGGTTACGTAAAGAATTATAAATCAGTAAGACATAAAGAAGAACCAAAATTTAGGAAATTACCACTCGATAATATACATAACTGTAATATTAAAAAACCGAATATTTCGAATATTTAAATATGATAAGAAAAATAAGAATCTTAATATTTTTAAGGAATAAAATAAATAAGATAAGAATTTGATTATTTTTAAGGGACAAAATAAATAAGATAAAAAAATAAGAATTCGAATATTTGTAAGGAACAAAATAAATAAGAGAAAAATAAAAAGGATCTGAATATTTGTGCTAGATAATAAGAAATTAATATTTGTATAAGAAATAGTATTGTATATAAAATAAATAGTTTTAGTTAAGAAAAGGCAGTTATAAGAAAACGTTGTGAGTTGAAACATAAAGTTTCTTAATAAAATTATAACTAATAATAAATGTTTTTTATTTCGCTAAAAATTAAAACAATATAATTTAATTCACGGGACATCAAATGGCAAAGGCGTAAAAGAGAAAGCGAACCTTACATCATTAAATCACATAAAATGAAACCAACGAAAATCAACATTTTGTCAAGTTTCTACAATCGATCAGCTGTTCAACAAATTATACATTGTATTTAAAAATCATCTTTGGCTTCCTTCATTCTAAAGCTCACACACAGCAACTTTTGTATCAGGTTTTTTTGGTTGCAGCTGCAAAAGTTGCAAGTCTTGTTCACAAATGTAGGTAAAAGTGGCGCGCAATCTGAAGTTTTTATGCTGCTGCAACCCAAAATGCTGCAACCTTAAAAAAAAAGTTGCAGGGGTGTTCACACATAGCGTGCAGCTTTTATTGCTTGCAACTTCCTCGCAGTTTTTTCGTGTATGTATGTGTTAAAAATTTGAAATCTTGTTTTAATTTTAACATTCAATTAATGTAACAAAATATGTTTTATGGCGAGGAAGAAAAACCTGTTGCATGTTTAACACTTATTTCATTGAGAACAGAAAAATGACGGCGAAAAAATTAAAAGAAAATGGATAAAACAACGTGAACAGTACGGATTTGTTCATAATTTATTACATGAATTAGGTGTTATTTTTTTGATTATCTTTTGGGAAAACTGAGACCCATAATTAAAAAAACGATATTCTTATGTGAATTTCATTACATTTTAAAAACTTATCAGAAACAATAACACTCAAATGTCAAAAAACTTGCATGCAGCATGCAGCAAAAATTGTAACCATTTTAATATTTTTTGTTGCATATGTAACTTTGTTTTTTGCTATTCGCACGTTTAAACTTTCCAGGTTGCGCACAATATAAAAATCTAGTCATGCAGCAAAAAAGAATCGCAACTTTTTGTGTTGCAATGCCGTTCACACTATGCAGCACTCTGGTTTCGCATCTTTCTATCCTGCATTGCAACAAAAGTTGCAGTGTGTGATCTTAGCTTTATGGAGGCTTTCAAATTTATGTATGAAATAGGGTGCATCATAAGCTATCGGCTTAGAATGTGCAAATTTTATATATACGCCATTCCACATGGGAATGGAAAAAAAAGGAGATACACAAATATGTATATATTCACTTTATTAGTATTAATAAGAAACAACATAAGAAAAAGAAGGAAATTAAATTGAAATTACATTTTTTTTATTAATAAATTTTATTATTGTTACATTTAATTAGGCATAGAAAAAAAAACAAGTAAATCTACATAAAAATTGTAACTTAATTCACTCCATTTTAAGTAGACAAATATCAAACTTCAAAATTAAAATTAATTTAGGCATAATGATGAACCGTAATTTAACGTAAAGTCACTCCCATAGGGTTTATTAATGGATGCGTATCTAGCTCTCAAATTTTTTCTGTTTGTTTATTGAATAAACATATAGTAACTTAAAATCGTCGTATAGCCGATGCCGTATGGTAGAAATAGGACAGAAAAACAGTCAAATCGAACAGTATTTCAAGGTTTTTTCTTCATAACTTTGTTTCTTCTTTCCAAAATTTCCTCTAATTCACAGGTAACCTAGACCCTAATAGGATAAATTCAATCCGCAAATCAGTATGTCAGTTTTTAAAGTACATCAAAAAAACTTTATTGACAAACTTATTTTCTCCTAGGATTATTTCTTTCTCCACTATCCTTGGACAGATTTTGTTCAAATTTAACATGTTATCGTCTATTTACGTATTTAACCATTTAATTTAAACAAAATGGATTCACAAATGTTCCAGTTAAACCCGAAAATCCATATAAAAAAACGACAAAACTTTCTGGTCACCCTCGTTTTTGCTTAATAACTTCCCTCCCCTTCGGTCGATTTTGCTGAAATGCAATGCGAAATCCACTATAGCAATAACCAAGTAGCATTCTAAATTTCATCAAAATTAGATAACACGTTTTTGAGTTATTTTGTCCACGGACGGACGGCAGTACCTTACATGGAGCATTAATATAGGGAATTTTTTTCAGAATTTTGGCTCATTTTCCAAACCCAATTACCCCAGTTAGTTTTGCCTGAATTTCACAATTTTTTCCACAAATATTTTATAAAATGTCACCTTTTAAGCGCGCTATAATATAACTTGATAGGATTAGAACTACTAAAGTTATACCATTTCAAATCCATCTTTTGGAAAAAACCGCCACGAACTTTCTACTTAACTCAATATTTTAAGGTTTTTCTCTCCATAACTTCATTTCTTCATTCTCAAATTTGCCCAAATTCACAGGTAGGCTGGAGTCTAACAGCGTAAACACGTTTCGTAAATTTGATTCAAATCGGTATATAAATTTTTAAAATACATTAGAAAAACTTTATGAACAGGCTTATTTTAGGTTAGAACTATTTCTTTCTCCACTATCCTTTCACCGATGTGACTGAAATTTAATATGGTATCGTCTATTTATGTAGTTAATCTGTCTAATTAATTTAACCAAAAAAAGGACAAAACTTTCTGGTTACCCTGGTTTTTCCTTTATAACTTTGCCCCCCCGCGAATCGATTTTGCCCAAATGCAATACCAAACGCAGTTAAGGAATAACCAACTTACATTCTAAATTTCAACAAAATCGGATAACGCGTTTTTGAGTTATCTTGTCCACAGACGGACGGACGGACGGACGGACGGACATGCATAAATCGATATAACTTTTGATTCCCTGCATAACCATACCCTTAAAATTTTTCTGCGATGATTATTTCTATGCGTTACACACTTAGTGACAAAACTAATATACCCTCTGGTAGTACCTACCATAGGGCATAAAAAGTTACATGTATACAGGGGCGTCCCGAAAAAAAATATATATATATATATATATAAATATACCTATACACCTATTACGACTATCTAAAAACAAAAGAAAAAGAAAAAAACAAAATTCTTTTTTTTGTCATTCAAGTTTAAGGCATATGTATGTTAGTTTTTTTTATAAGCAGCTGTACACACAAAGAAAAAAAACAAGAAAAGAAATTTTCTTTTGTACTTGAAATTATGATAACATCTAATGAAAAATAACAAAAAAAATGAATTACAAATTTTTTCTTGCATCGCGAATCAATACGACACGAATGAATGGACTTCTCCCTTAGAGGTGGTAATTTAGCGGAGACACAGGTTTTCTTTTTTTTCTTGCACAGAATAAAAAACAACATGAAGGAAATCAGTAGATCCGCTTCCAGGTATGTTTAGTTGCTTGGGGGGATGAGGAAAGAGTAGATAGGAAGAGAGAGAGAGAGATGAGATAGGTAACACGATGCGAGAAGCATGAAAAAAAGGGACCATACCTGTTGTGTTTCACCGTGGGATCAATATATAAGAAACCAAACTGAATTATATATATTTATTTTACAATCTTAATACATTAAGAAAATTCATAGAACTGACAAATATTTTTTATATATCAAACGATGACTAGATTATTATTTAATAAAAAGCGACGACTAGATTATTATCTATCTTTAATAATAATTACTGTCAACATCTTCCTCTTTTAGTTCCGATCTTAGGGCGGTTAATATCTCAAACGTTGCGGAGATCTTCGGAATCCGGAGAATCGTCTTAAAATTGGTTCATCTTGTTGGATTGGTAAATAAGTAAAAGATTGACTTGGCTCCTCTGGTTGAATGTCGTTAGAAGCTGCTACTGACTCTTCTATAACTGTTACGGGCTTTTCTTCTTTTTCGGAATTATCAAATATATCGATAAGTACATTTGGTGGACCTGATTGTTTATGATAATTTTCTTCATTCGGTGTTTGTCTGTATCTTAATTGGTTAGCATCCGATCTAATTAGCTTGTTTCTTCCCATGACTTCTACCAAAACATTATAATTTACAGCGTTCAATTATTTTGCCAGGAAACCATTGAGATTGGTTTCTAGTGAAAACTTTGGCAAATACTGTTTGTCCATTGCTAATTTCCTTGGATTGAACGCCATGTTTTTTGTTAAATTGCTTTCGAAATTTGTCACTTGTTTCATTTATTTCAAATTTTCTATAAACTGTTGGTTTAATTAAATCGAGTGTTGTGCGGACAGGACGACCAAACATTAATTCAGCCAGTGATTTCCGGCCATGAAATTGTTCTGGAATCACTACTTTTTCCATGAACATCAAACATTTTTGTACAACCGATAATGAATTACTTCGAAAATAGAATTTCTTAATTTTCTCATTAATTCCTGCAATATTTTTTGGCCATCCATTGTTCATGAAATCTATTACTTTTCTTAATGTGCACTGGGTAGCTTTTTGAATTTGAACTGCTGTTAAAGGAAGAGTAACGCTTAATTCATTCAGAATTTGATTAATTTCGTCCTCTATATGAATAGAAGCAACAACATGTTCTTCGTCCACTTTAGCATGCGAGCTGATCAACTTTGATAAAATATCTGCACAACCAAAATTATTTGTACTTATATATTCAATTTTGAAATCATATGCTATAAGAGTCAATGCCCAACATTGTAAACGATTTGCTGTATGTACAGGAATACATTTTCGTGAACCAAAAATTGCTAGTAGAGGTTTATAATCAGTTTGAAAAATGAACCTGCGACCAAAAATCATTTTATGAAATTTAATTACAGCAAACACAAGAGCTAGAGCCTCCTTTTCGAATTCTAAAGTGGTTTCATTGGGTTTAGAATCGATCATCATTAGTAATTTTTTTCGAATATCCGAGTAATTTGAAGAACGCAGTCCACAAATGAAAATAAGACATTTGAATTGATCTGCTATGATGGAAGAGATTTTGAATTCTTCGCATTCTTTGTTCACATTTGCTGCGTATGCCCCAAAATCTTCATTTACTGAATCCGTTTTATTCATACATTTGTACCGTCTGCTGAAAAGAGATATCTTCTTCCCAGACATTTCTTTTAATTTTAAAATTGTTTGTTTAAACGTAAAATTTTTGCTTCTTTTGGCAAAATTAAATTTATGTTTTGTGTATGATTTTCCGCAATAATAATCTAACTTTTGCTGAGTCGTCCAAATCACATAACTGTAATGTTAAAAAACCATTCAAATTTTCATATCAAAATAGTAGCGAAATAGATATTGATAATGATGGTCATTCCATTAGGTCAACAGACATTAATAATAGACAACAACGGACTCAAATAACTGTAACAACCGGTGTTGGTTTGTTATGGTACACCGGGTACCAACAAAACGTTTCCAACCAAAAAAGCGGTTATCGAACCCAACATTTCGAAACCCAATTTTTAATAAAAACGCGTAAATAATCATTTCAATTTTATTAAACATATTTCGAAATTTAAACAATTTCAAAATATGTTAATAAAATTATTATTTCGTTTCGACATAAATTTCCTATGTCGAAATACATAAAAAAAGTGTACACTAACAAATTTTAGTATAACGCTATTTAAATTCATTTTTTGTTCTTACGATATCAAAAATTTGATTACGCGAACATTTTTTTCAATAATTATTTTTCTTCCAAGAATAATTATTTTTTGTCAATTACGCGAAAATAACTAATATCGGTCAAAGTACAACGAACTTAAAGTACTTTGACAAATTTTTTCTTCTTTTTAAAAAATTCTTGATCGATTTGAAATCAATTATCGATCAGTTGTAATTTGATTTCAAAAACGCGTAGAACTTTTTTCCAAAAAATCGGTTACGCGTTAACGACATAATCGAAAGTCGTTAAGTTTTTAAAAATAGTAAAAAGTTAAGTAGCAGTGAGTAATTTAAAGCAGCCACAGTCGGTACTCGAGAATTTAGAAATGAAATTCGTGTCAAACTTTTAAGTGAATTAAGAATTCGTGTCAAATTTATAAATGAATTAAGAATAAATTTCGTGTAAAATTTATAGATGAATTAAGGATAAAATTCGTATCAAACTTATAAATGAATTAAGAATAAAATTGTGTCAAATTTATAAATGAATTAAGAATAAATTTCGTGTAAAATTTATAGATGAATTAAGGATAAAATTCGTATCAAACTTATAAATGAATTAAAAATAAAATTGTGTCAAATTTATAAATGAATTAAGAATAAATTTCGCGTCAAACTTATAAATGAATTAAGAATAAAATTGTGTCAAATTTATAAATGAATTAAGAATAAATTTCGTGTCAAATTTATAGATGAATTAAGAATGAAATTCGTGTCAAATTTATAGATGAATTAAGAATGAAATTCGTGTCAAATTTATAGATGAATTAAGAATAAATTTCGTGTCAAATTCATAGATGCATTAAGAATAAATTTCGTGTCAAATTTCTAAATGAATTAAGAATAAATTTAGTGTCAAACTGTTTAAGAAATCCTTTGAATGAAATGAGAGATAATTTTGTGTTTTTGACATAAGAAATAATGAAAGAATTTGTTGTTATAGTGTTAAGATAAAAAACAAAAGAAAAAAGAAAAGATAATAAAATAACTAGTGTTAAAAAGAAAGGGAAGTGTTTTGTTTGTTTTTTTTGAACCAGCAAGGGGTAAGCGTTATCAATTTTATTTTTATAATCAAATAATATCGATTTTCCGGGATTTCCGACCCCCGGAGACAATAAAATAAAAGTTTCCCAGAGTCATCCTGGGTAGGATCAGTTCGTCCTTTTTTTTTTTACACAACATCTGGCGGAGCCGGTAGGATCTGAGTTGCTAAGCATTAAAAATCTCAGATCCCCGAATCTAAAAATAAGACAGTTGTAGCAAATTGACGAATGATTCAACCAGATTTGACTTCGGAAACACATAACGAGGTGCACGAACTGACTTTTGAGGAGCAAATAAACGAGTTCTCCTTCGACAACACCAGTCCAGTTTTTGGATCACCAACAACGCTCGAACCTGGGCGCACCAGAAGCGGACGTATATTTTCTGCTCCAAATTTACCACACCATTTCGCACGATCAACACCAAAATCTCCAACTACCAACGATTTACCAGAGAATATAAGCCCTAGGAAACACTTGTTAAAAAAACAACTAGATTTTAAGGCCGATGTAATTTTACATAGTGAATTAAAAGAAACTAAAATGTCCATAGAATGCAACAAAGTGTCTCAATTCGTTTTTAATTCAATCCCTTTACTTCACGCGGAACTCGGACCAAATTTAGCGTCGGAAGTAAAAGTTTTTGCTAAGTGCTGTCAAACAATCCATGACATACTTAGTAAGGATGAACAACCCATACTTGTCTCTTTACTACCCACACGATTTCGTGGACGAGCCGCATCACTTTTAGATAACATATCTGTAACCGATTTGACAACCTTTTTAGATACTTTAATTTCTAAATTAGTTTCCAGAAGACCTTACGCCACCTTGATACATGAATTACAAAATTCAAAACAATTGCCTGGTGAAACTCTTACAGGTTTCGCGGGGCGCATGAAATCACTTTTAAAAGAATGCATCAATCAGGCCATACAAAGGCATCCAAATCATTACGTTTCCGTTACAAAAGATCTAGAAGAAACCGCAATGTTCACTTTCCAAGCAGGAATACTGAACTCAAATCACAGATTGTTCTTCCTACACGAAAAGGACGAAGATTTCGATGCACTGACAAGTAAAGCGGAATTTCTTGAATCAGCGGAAAGACAATTTACTCTAAATACTCCAAATCTGTTGAATCCTATCACACCAACCATGTCCAAATGTTCTACCCCCAAACAGAGGAACGAAACGTAATCAACTCAAATGACAATTACAATAGCAACCACGACTACAACAATAACGTCAACAGAAATCAAAACGGACTCAACAACGACAATTATAACAGAAATACTAACTTCAACAACAACGACAATGGCAGAAACAACAATTTTAACAACTACAACAACAACAGTCACAACAACTTCAACCACAACAACAACAACAGAAACAACAACTTCAACAACAATAATAGCGGAAACAACAACTCCTACAACAATAACAACAGCAACAACAACTTCAACGACAACAACAACAGAAACACTAACTTCAACAACAACAACACCAACAGAAATAACAATTTCAATAACAGCGGTACTACCCGAAACAAAAACTTCAACAACAACAACAACAGAAACGTCAATTTCAACAACAGCAACAACAACAGACCCAACAACAGTTACTACAATTTCAACGACAATGCGAGGAGGAACAACAACTACCAGAATAACGAGTTTAACAACAACAATCGTCACAACGACAATAGGTTCGTCGGTGGGATTAACAACAGCAGAGGACATAATTTTGAAGAAGGAAACAATAATAATAATACCAATAACTCACCGAGAATCAATGACTCCTACAATAATCCCAACAACCAAAACCCATCGAAACCCCGACCACCATGTGGATTTTGCAATCGTTTTGCGCATACGTATAATGAATGCCGTACGCGTATGAATACTCCATATTGTAGTCGGTGCCGAATACATGGGCATACGAACAACAATTGTAATTCTCAAACGTTACCGACCCCAACAAAACGGATTCACATGATATCTAACGAACCAAATGATAATAGGGAACTCGACGACCCTGTAGACAACATGCACAAATGTATTTTCTGCCAACAACCTGGACACACGATGGAAAACTGCATAGCAAAAAAATTATGGGATGAAAATAATTCCCCATCAATAAAACAGACGGAAAACTAAAACAGGGCTGTCACCTTAGCCCCCAAGAAAACGAGACAAGGTGTCAGCCCGCCCAAAAATTACCTACCCTTGCTAAATGCGTAATAAAAGTACCTTTACCAATTATAATAAACAATCCGGCCGAATTATTAGTAGACACGGGAGCAGATATAAGTATAATAAAAAAATCGTCAATAAAAGATAATATAAAAATAAATAAAGAAGAAAAAACAAATATTCAAACTGTTTTCGGCACCGGAAAAACAATAGGTACATGTCTTACCAATTTCCCACCCTCCATATCGCTATCATGTAAATTTCATGTGATGGAAAAAACTACTCCAATTCCAGGAGATGGAATTTTAGGGTTCGATTTCCTTTCTCGTAATTGCAATATTGAAGGCCCAAATAAACGTTTAACTTTTCCCGAAATTAGGATTGATGAAGATAACTTCGGAATTCCATTTTTAAAAAGTACGCCCCTAGATTCCATGGAGAAGGTCCATATAGATGTCACCAACGAACAGGTGGAAACACCTGAATCAGAGGTTAAAATTGTAAGTGGCTCATGGAACGGACAAACTTTAACGAATCAAGCACGGGACGAAACGGAGTATGAAGTGGAGACTCAGAGAGCAATTCATATTCCGCCCCGCTCCCGAAGACTGATTCAAATAAAAGTGGATTTCAAACAAGATAGACTCTGCTTGTCGAAAGAACTAAGTGAAGGAGTATACCTTGGAAGTTGTTTAGTTAGGCCTGATAACGGAAAAATAACGCTTTGTGTACTCAATACCAAAATGAATCGAGCGAAAATCGCCCCTTTTAATTTCAGCACACGTCCCCTTAACTATTACGAAATATACAATTTAGAACAAGAAACAGAAGAACCATCGGCTGAAGAGAATATACAATATTTATTTAACCTCAATCAAAACTCTATACACAATGATAGAATAGAAGAACTTATGAAAAACATACGATTAGATGAAAACGCGACTATTGAAGAGAAAAACTCTATATTACAAATATGCAAAGAATACAACGACATTTTTTATTTACCAAATGACAAATTGACTCACACACTTTCTTACGAACACACAATCCCAGTAAAACAAGACCATGCACCCATAAACCAAAAGATGTATCGCCTACCCGAAAAACAACGCCAAATTATTCAAGAACAGGTAAAAGAAATGCTTGACAATGAAATAATTACTCCAAGCAAAAGTCCATGGAATTCCCCGTTACTAGTGGTACCCAAAAAGAATGGCCCCGATGGAGAAAAGCGATGGAGAGTAGTAGTAGATTTTAGAAAATTGAACGAAATTACAATCGGTGATGCCTTTCCCCTGCCTCGAATTGAAGATATTTTAGACCAACTTGGTCATTCCAGATATTTCACCACACTAGATCTCGCTAGTGGGTATCATCAAGTGTTAGTAAACCAAGAAGATAGAGCTAAAACTGCTTTTAGCACACCTTTCGGACATTATGACTTTTTAAGGATGCCGTTCGGACTAACTGGAGCCCCGGCTACTTTTCAACGTCTTATGAACCACGTATTGTCAGGTTTACAAGGTTTTTTATGTTTTGTGTACATTGACGATATCGTCATATACGGAAAAAATTTACTCGATCATAACCTAAAATTGGACGCAATTTTTTCAAGATTGAGAACACATAACCTAAAATTACAACCTGAAAAATGTAATTTTCTTAGGAAAGAAATTGTCTATTTAGGACACCAATGCACGCTCAAAGGTGCTCTACCTGACCCCTCAAAAATAATTTGTGTGCAAAATTTGCCAGTTCCCAAAACCATTCGTCAAGTCCAATCATTTTTGGGTTTGGCAAATTATTATCGCAAATTCATACCCAATTTTTCAAAGGTTGCGGAACCTCTAAACAAACTCTTACGCAAAAATAATAAATTTAAATGGACCGAAATTTGCGAATCTGCATTCCAAAATTTAAAAAACACTCTAATATCACCCCCATTACTTATATACCCCGATTTCGCTCAAGCTTTCAACTTAACAACTGATGCCAGTAATGAAGCTATTGGAGCAGTTCTTTCTCAAGGCGAAGTAGGAAAAGATAAACCAATTGCATACGCTAGCCGCTCATTAAATAAAGCAGAACGAAATTATTCCACAATTGAAAAGGAATTACTAGCTATTGTATGGGCTACCAAAAATTTTCGTTGCTATCTTTATGGTAGGAAATTTACTGTTTATACTGATCATAAACCTTTGAAAGGAGTTTTTAACGTAAAAGCTCCGACAAGTCGTTTGGTGCGTTTCCACCATAAACTTTCGGAATACGATTATCAAATCGAGTACAAAGCAGGAAAATATAACACGAATGCTGATGCCCTTAGTCGCATTCCACCCCTTGAATCCGGATCTATATTAGAAGAAATGACCCCGAAACCAACAATTATTGAAGAACTTGAAAATTTACATACCATTAATTTAGAACAACAAACAAACAATTTAGAAAAAACAAACGGATGGAATTCACTACTACGCGAAATCGAAACAATTTCAAAAACTAAAATCAAAGAAGACGGATTTACGACAAAAGAGGCCCTCAAACTTACTAACAAACCACTAAACAGATACGAAGACGTATTACCATACGATCATTCACGAATAAAATTACTTAACGAAAAAAATGACTATATAAACGCAAACTTAGTGAAAATAAGCAAACTTGATACAACGTACATTTTAACGCAAGGACCTTTATTGGAAACAATAGACGATTTTTGGTTAATGATTTGGCAAAACAATTGCAAAACAATAGTAATGTTAACGAGATTAATAGAACAAAATAAAATTCAGTGTCATAAGTATTGGCCAAAACAAACGGGAGACAAACATATAATACCCCTAACAAAAATCGGTTTCACCATAGTATATTTGAAACTAACAGAACAAACACATTTTACTAAACGAATTTTCCGACTTACAGAAATTTCAACAAAAAAATATCGCGACGTAACACAATTTCAATTTAATAAATGGCCCGATACAGGAACACCCTCTACTGCAAAAGAATTTTTGAAATTTTACCAAGAATTTAAACATTACCAAACACACGAATGCGAAAATGAACCTTTATTAATACATTGCAGTGCTGCAATCGGACGATCAGGCACATTTTGTCTAATCGATATTTGCCTCACTTTACTTGCTACCAAAAATGGAAACGAAATGACGATACCCCAAATATTATTAGAAATGCGCGAAAAAAGGAAGGGTTTAGTTCAAACTGCCGAACAATTAAAATTTGCATACTTAACCATTTTAGAAGGACAAAAATTTCTCTCAAAAATCACCCCAAATTCTGCAAGTAATAATATAGCATCGGTAGAACTCAACTCAAGCCAAATTAATGTTGTAACCAGAAGTCACAATAAAACCCAACAAAACGAGCAAATGAATGAGGTGGAACTTCCCCAAAAACCCACAAATATACTGGAAATAGCACCTACAAACATCGACCCGATTGACGAACCCATAAGAATAGATTTAAAGGACCCCATTGAAGTCGTACCATCAGACACAGAGTCAAATGCCTCATATGAAACATCGGAATCCGACGAAGAAGAAGAAGTTGAAATTTTAACCAATCCAAACGATATTCAAACTCTTTTAAAAGCCCATCACGACTCACCTTTAGGAGGGCATGCCGGAATCCAAAAAACTTTCAACCGTTTACGAAAAAATTACCGTTGGAAAAATATGCTGTCTGATATAACAACTTATATTAAAAAATGCTCAAAATGCCAACGTAACAAAAAGGGAAAACAGTTAAAAATGCCAATGAGAATAACCGACACAGCCAATCGTCCATTCGAAAAAGTTTATTTGGACGTCGTCGGACCTCTTCCAATCTCTCAACAAGGTAACAAATATATTCTAACTTTTCAAGACGATTTAACCAAAATCCTGGATTGTTTTGCTATACCAGATGGCGAGGCCAGTACGATAGCAAATTGTTTTTATCAACGTATCATATTAAAATATTTAGTGGTGCCTGACAAATTAATAACGGACCAAGGTGCAAATTTCACCAGCGAATTGTTCAAAAAACTATGCAAGTTACTACATATCAAAAAAGTGCAAACTACTGCTTACCACCCACAATCGAATGGATCACTAGAGCGCACTCACGGACCCCTTATCGAATATTTGCGTACAATGGTCGACGACAATATTGACACATGGGACTAGTACCTTTCGGAAGCCGCGCTTGTACACAATCACACACCACATAGCGGAAGTAAATTTACACCAATTCATGCTTTGTATGGTTACCATCGCGCTCTACCCACAAACCTCACGAAAAAACCAGATCCCATATACAATTTTGATGATTATTGTAATACTATCAAATATAAATTACAAAAAATTCACACCAGTATGAGGGAAAATCTCATGAAAGCTAAGGAAAAATCAAAAGAGTATTATGACAAAAACTCAAAGACCGTAAAATTCCACGTAGGAGATACAGTACTATTGAGGAACGCAGCAACGAAACACAAATTATCAGCAGTATGGAATGGCCCTTTTCTAGTGCGAAAAGTTCATGATGACCTAAATACTTCCATACAAATCGGAAAGAAAATGCGAAGAGTCCATAACAACCGATTAAAAAAATGTTAACTACACCCTGTCTAAAAACTTCAAAAAAAAAAAAAACTTTACCACACCTATTTTATTAAACGCAAAAATCTTTTATTCTGTGAACGACAATAAAAAAAAAAAAATGTTTCACACCCAACTATAAGCATAGAGAAAGTATATTCTTTACATATGAAATTTCAAAATTAGGTCAAGTTCAAGTTCACCCATTTGTTCTTTGCCAAATGGTAAACATTGAACATGTTTTATACCTACGTCCACGAATAAAACCTGAGGAGATCTCGAAGTGAATTAAATATATTCATATATATATATTAATATATATTTATATCCAATATATAGTCATTGCGGAACAGCGTGCAGAAAAATACCAAATAAAAAAAAAACTAGAGAAAAGAAATATGAAACCACCACAAATTCTTTTTTATATCTCATGCACAAAGACGAAGGGAAAATGTCTTTTAACATTTTGGATACAAAATCTTAATAAGAACTATTTTCAAAATTTAATCTGTCGAAATAAGGAACAACTCCCCGTAGAAATCCTAAGGTAATATGTATAAGATATATTGAACCTTTTCAACAAATCTCTGCTTTTCAAGATTTTATCCAAGAATATTTAAAAAAAAAAACAATTCCGAAAGTAAGGAATTCTTTTAGGTAATCCGACCCATGCAAAATAAAATACAGATAATAATCCTATCGGAATTAAAAACAAATAGAAATACTTTGTTGTTTACTAAATATAAGTACAGTATTTAGCATGGTAAGAAATCAAAATGTAAAAATGGTAAAACATACCATTCCTTTTTTATTAACATTGTAATAGTATAAAAA
Source organism: Xylophagus ater (assembly GCA_963422695.1). Taxonomy (NCBI): domain Eukaryota; kingdom Metazoa; phylum Arthropoda; class Insecta; order Diptera; family Xylophagidae; genus Xylophagus; species Xylophagus ater. Next base: position 34,218,280 of record OY730479.1, read on the forward strand.
TTTTTTGTGACTTTTGAACAAACAATTTTTGTAAGTTTGTTTAAAAGCCGACAAAAAATTTTTTTTTCAGTAACGGGAAGGTATGTTATGGTACACCCGGTACCAACAAAACGTTTCCGACCAAAAAAGCGGTTATCGAACCCAACATTTCGAAACCCAATTTTTAATAAAAACGCGTAAATAATCATTTCAATTTTATTAAACATATTTCGAAATTTAAACAATTTCAAAATATGTTAATAAAATTATTATTTCGTTTCGACATAAATTTCCTATGTCGAAATACATAAAAAAAGTGTATACTAACAAATTTTAGTATAACGCTATTTAAATTCATTTTTTGTTCTTACGATATCAAAAATTTGATTACGCGAACATTTTTTTCAATAATTATTTTTCTTCCAAGAATAATTATTTTTTGTCAATTACGCGAAAATAACTAATATCGGTCAAAGTACAACGAACTTAAAGTACTTTGACAAATTTTTTCTTCTTTTTAAAAAATTCTTGATCGATTTGAAATCAATTATCGATCAGTTGTAATTTGATTTCAAAAACGCGTAGAACTTTTTTCCAAAAAATCGGATACGCGTTAACGACATAATCGAAAGTCGTTAAGTTTTTAAAAATAGTAAAAAGTTAAGTAGCAGTGAGTAATTTAAAGCAGCCACAGTCGGTACTCGAGAATTTAGAAATGAAATTCGTGTCAAACTTTTAAGTGAATTAAGAATTCGTGTCAAATTTATAAATGAATTAAGAATAAATTTCGTGTAAAATTTATAGATGAATTAAGGATAAAATTCGTATCAAACTTATAAATGAATTAAGAATAAAATTGTGTCAAATTTATAAATGAATTAAGAATAAATTTCGTGTAAAATTTATAGATGAATTAAGGATAAAATTCGTATCAAACTTATAAATGAATTAAAAATAAAATTGTGTCAAATTTATAAATGAATTAAGAATAAATTTCGCGTCAAACTTATAAATGAATTAAGAATAAAATTGTGTCAAATTTATAAATGAATTAAGAATAAATTTCGTGTCAAATTTATAGATGAATAAAGAATGAAATTCGTGTCAAATTTATAGATGAATTAAGAATGAAATTCGTAACAAATTTATAGATGAATTAAGAATAAATTTCGTGTCAAATTCATAGATGCATTAAGAATAAATTTCGTGTCAAATTTATAAATGAATTAAGAATAAATTTAGTGTCAAACTGTTTAAGAAATCCTTTGAATGAAATGAGAGATAATTTTGTGTTTTTGACATAAGAAATAATGAAAGAATTTGTTGTTATAGTGTTAAGATAAAAAACAAAAGAAAAAAGAAAAGATAATAAAATAACTAGTGTTAAAAAGAAAGGGAAGTGTTTTGTTTGTTTTTTTTGAACCAGCAAGGGGTAAGCGTTATCAATTTTATTTTTATAATCAAATAATATCGATTTTCCGGGATTTCCGACCCCCGGAGACAATAAAATAAAAGTTTCCCAGAGTCATCCTGGGTAGGATCAGTTCGTCCTTTTTGCTCCACAACAGGTTGTATGTTAGGAATTTGTTTGCTTCATCAAACAAATGTCCTAACATTGTGATCCTTTGCTAAAAGGCATATAACTGACTGATATCAGTTATATGTAGTGGTATTAGAGCTGAAAGTAACCAAGAAAAGGTACACCTAGCTTCATTGCTCTAACTAGCTCGCCGGAGGGAAGTGGGCGGTTACCTTCTACCACTAATCACGGTGTTACACAAAGTTTCATGTGTACCATGATTTGGGCTGACGAAAAGGCTGGAGAAGTGGATTTATTACGTCCACACCTTTTCATATCATCAGCGGGTATATAAAATAAAAAGACAAAACTGATTTTATAAAAAAAACTTGTGGAATTAGGTGAACTATAAGTTCAAGCAAGGGTTACCAGATAAAGGAAAGAGGGCAATCATTTATATGATTACAAAACCCTCAACGGACAAAAGACGGACTGAGTTATGGCGTCAAAATTGCGCGTGACGCTGGTGCTGTCATCGGAGGGGGTGAACCGATGATATTGTTCACCCCGGGGCTAATTTATCCCACCCATGGAGTCCAACAAAAACAGGACTCCCCATGACTATGTTTTGCCCATAAAAAAACCATAGTCCCTTTACTCTCTAATTAGGAGATTTACCCTACTACGCTTCTCTCACACACATGCCCTGCCGCACAATTGATATTCAGCACATCATCCCTTCAATGAGAAATACCACACAACGACAACCAAATAAAACCCCAAATGTTTCACCCGAAACGCATTATTTATTTTAAAAATTATTTATATAAAACAAAAAAGAAAAAAATCAACTAAAAATAATATTAAGAGCCAATTTCAGTAAAAAAAAATATATATGTAATTAATAAACAATATAAAAAAAAATTAATAAAAAGGGGACTTACGTTTGCTCCGCGGAGTACTCTGCGTAACATCCTGTCCTAAACGAAAAAAATTAAACTACAAAACTAAAAAAAAACTAAGAAACCAAAAGAATTGAAAATTCAAAAAAAAAAAAAAAAACTAATTTAATGTTGAGTGGGTGAGCGCTCCTCTTTTATATGCTGGTTTGTATTTTTGTTGGATTTGCTGTTTCTCTTTTCTTCTTTGTATGATGTTCGATGTGGATTTTATGTATATTTTATTAGTATTATTATTATTATTAATATTCTAATTTATTTGAATAATCGAAATATAATATATAATTTCGACATTTTATCTTATTTATATGATTATTGATAGTTAAATTATGAATTATTTTTAAACTTTTAACTATTAATATTATTTTATGATATTACAATTTTTGAACATATTTAACAATATTATGTTTTTTTTTTTATAAATTTCTTGGGTTTTAATAACCAGATTTTCAATTAATTCATATTAATATTATTTTTTTTTTTTTTTACTTTCACCAATTTCTTGTTAATTCAAAAATTTTCAAAAGTTTTAAAACCAAAAACTTCTTGTGATTCACAAAATCTTTATCACCAAAACCATATCTTTTTTTTTTATCAATCAAAAAAAAACTCTCTAAGGAAAACTCAAGAAAACGCACTAATAAAAAAAATCCAAAGAAAAATCAAATTTTTAGTCCGTTTCTTTAAAACTCTATCCCAAGTCCAGTTTTCGTTTTTTTTTTCCCTACACCAAAAAAAACCCGAATTTTTCCAAATCCCGTTTTCCTTTTCTTAACTCTCCCAGTTGTTAAAAAAAAAAAAAATATATATATATAATATTATATACTTTTTTTAACAATAGTGTAATGTAATAAAACATTACAGATACCCCTCGTAATTACAAACTGCATTACGAACTTCAATGTGATTGGTTTAGTGACACATTTTCATGTTGAAGCAACACGGAAATGTGCCGAAAAATCATATTTCAAAACTAAAAATTTCTGTAGACATTTTTCGGCGAAAGTTCTACTTTGTGAATGAAAAATAATGAATTGCGAAATGCATTAAAATTACTTGATGCATTTCGAAACTCATTATCGGCAGAAAATTACATTGATTTTGTAATACATGTTATTGGCATGAATTACGAAATCAATGAAAACATTCTAGAAAAAAAAAGTAAACCAGAACTATTACATAAATGTTCTGCGACCTAGAAAATAATGAGCACAAAGTATCAACTTTCTGCCTATAAAAATACTGGTTTTGGATAATCAAGAGTTCAGTAAAAAATATCCGGTACGCGGTAATGATTAAAAGTAAAGTCGTTACGTTTAAATTAAGTTTGCGAAGAAGAAACAGATTCGTGCTAAAAAAGAGTTTTAGTCTATTAAAATAAAGTTTATAAGACCGAGAAAATGGCTTGAAGAGAAAAAAGTGTTTACATTGTTAAATTAAGTTTGCGAAGAAGAAACAGATTTTGTGTTAAAAAGAGTTTTAGCCTATCGAAATAAAGTTTGTACGACCGAGAAAACGGTTTGAAGAGAAAAAAGTTTTTACATTGTTAAATTAAGTTTGCCAAGAAAAAACAGATTTTGTGCTAAAAAAGAGTTTTAGCCTATCGAAATAAAGTTTATACGACCGAGAAAACGATTTGAAGAGAAAAAAGTTTTTACATTGTTAAATTAAGTTTGCCAAGAAGAAACAAATTTTGTGCTAAAAAGAGTTTTAGATTGTTGAAATAAAGTTTATAAGACCGAGTAGACGGTTTGAAGAGAAAAAAGTTTTTACATTGTTAAATTAAGTTTGCCAAGAAGAAACGGATTTTGTGTTAAAAAGAGTTTTAGCCTATCGAAATAAAGTTTGTACGACCGAGAAAACGGTTTGAAGAGAAAAAAGTTTTTACATTGTTAAATTAAGTTTGCCAAGAAGAAACAGATTTTGTGCTAAAAAGAGTTTTAGTCTATTGAAATAAAGTTTATAAGACCGAGAAAACGGTTTGAGGAGAAAAAAGTTTTTACATTGTTAAATTAAGTTTGCGAAGAAGAAACAGATTTTGTGTTAAGAAATAAGTTTGTAAAGTGAGTTTAAGGACTTGAACAAGGAAAATAAAGTATTTAAGAAAGGAGTTGAAAATTTAAACCTTTGAAAAAGTTAGAATATTCAAAAAGAATTGTGTATTTAAATAAGCTACTTCCAAAAAGGTTAAAGTATCTAAAAATCTGTAAAGCTAAATAGCTCTCATTTGAAAACCTTACAGTGTTCTTAAAAGTTTAATAAATCGCATTTAATAGAAAATAAAGTGTTAAAAAACAAAGAATTGTATTTTATTTTAAAACCATAGTGCCTAATAAACTAGGAGGAGTGTGGGAGAATAAGAGCAGTCGATCGAGTAAGTTTGATTTTCATTATCCCCTTTTCGTTATATTTACATCAGAGAGACCCATAATTCCATCTTTGGGGTCAAATTAACTTCAGGTTGAATCACCGAATCGGTTCTGGCCGTTCGACAAGTAAAACACAAGTACTCCTTGTTAATCAATTTCACGGAGAGAGCCACGAGAGTCGTCTCAAGGGCTAATTTACACAACATTTGGCGCAGCTACGGTAGTTCTCAGGCGCTAAGCGTTAAAAATCTGAGAAAATACGAACTTACAAGTGTAATAGCCTAACGGATGACTGATTCAAACTCTCCTCCGGAAGTTGAAAACGAAGAGATAGACCGAACTTTCGAAGAAAGAATCGACGAATTATATTTCGACAACACTAGCCCGGGCGATTTCTTTACTTCACCAAGAATCGTTGAATCAGGGCGCACTAGGAGCGGTCGAACATATTCAAAGGCAACACCAATATCACCTGTTAAAGCCGATTTCCCTGGAACAACAAGTCCCCGCAGACAGCTACTTCAAAAACAGTTAGATTTTAAGGCAGATCTAATATTAAGTCAACTAGAGATAAAAATCAATATGTCGGTAGAAAAACTAAGCCAATTTATATTTAATTCGATTCCATTACTAAATGCCGAAATAGGGCCTAATTTAATATCAGAGGTAACAGTATTTGTAGGATGTTGTCGAACATCGTACGAAATTTTAAGTAAAGAAGAACAACCAATTTTCTTGTCCCTTTTACCAACAAGGTTTCGTGGTCGAGCAGCTTCACATTTGAGCAGGATTTCCACAGATAATTTTACTAAATTTATTGATACAATACTGGACAAACTCATAAAGCGCCGACCATATGCAACTTTGCTCCATGAATTAAGACACTCAAGCCAGTTACCAGGCGAGAGCTTATCTGGGTTCGCAGGGCGGATGAAAACTTTATTAAAAGAATGCATCAACCATGCAATCCAAAGGCATCCAGAAGGATATGGATCGGTGATTAAGGACCTAGAAGAAACGGCAGTATTTACGTTCCAAGCTGGACTTCTGAACCTAAATCACCGACTATTCTTTCTGCACGAAGAACATAAAAACTTCGAGCAATTGATAACAAAGGCAGAATACCTTGAAGGGGCAGAAAAACAATTCGCGTTAACGCCCACCACATCTTTTAACAATTTCATACTTAATATGCAGAGCAATCTCCTATCTAATATAACAACTGGAAATAATACTCGGCTCAACGAAAGATTGCTACCGGGAAATTTTGGGCAAAATCAGGGAGAAAACCTACCTAACTTTTATAACGCAAATCAGTCAACAACAAATACAAACAATAATTTCAAAAATAACAATTTCCAGAAAAATAGTAACAGTAACAATTTTAATAATAGAAATAATAGAAATAATAATAATAACAATCAAAATAATAGAAACGGCTATCTTAATAGAAATAACGGTTTTAATAATTCCGGGAATAATAGAAATTTTAAGTATAACCAAAACTATTTTAATACAAATAATAATTACGACAATAATAATAATAGCAACTTGAATAACCGGAATTACGGAAATAATAATCATAACAACAATTACAATGGTAATAATAATAATAACAACAATTACAATGGTAATAATAATAATAACAACAACTATAATAATAATAATAATAATAATAACAATGGTAATTATAATAGAAGCAATTATAATAATAATAATAGCCCGCCAAACCAACGATTCCAATGTGGATTTTGTAACAAGTTTGGCCACACCTACAATGAATGTAGAACGCGAATGAACACACCTTATTGCGATCGGTGTCGCATGCATGGACACACAAACAATGCATGCAATTCTTCACCAAAACCCAATCAAATTAATATGCTAACAAGACAAACTGGTAGAGAACCCGAAAAAGCAGAAGTTACGTGCAACTTCTGTTTACAAACGGGTCATACGTTAGCAAATTGTTACGCAAAAGAAAATTGGGAAAAAAATTTTTCCTCAGATAACCCTTCGGGAAACTAAAAAAGGGCTGTCACCCAGACCCACAAAAAACTGAGATAAGGTGTCAGCCCGCAACTAATCATCCCCAACAATCAAAGTGTTTAATAAAAATACAATTACCTATAGTAACCAACAGTCCTGCCAAATTGCTAGTAGATACGGGAGCAGATGTAAGTTTAATAAAAAAATCTTCACTAAAAAGTGACATAATAATAAATAAGAACGAAGTAATAGATATACAAACTGCATTTGGTACAGGTCAAACATTGGGTACATGCTCTACCACTTTCCCCCACCGATTTCGCAAACATGTAAGTTCCACATAGTGGAAAAAATTAAGCAAATTCCAGGTGATGGTATATTAGGGTATGATTTCTTATCTCAGAATTGTAATGTTGAAGGCTCAAACAAACGGTTAACTTTCCCCGAGGTAAAATTTGACAAAGGCAATTTCAGAATACCACTTTTTACAGGTGAGTCCACAATGTCCAAAGAAATGGTCCATATAGATGTCGCCCAGGCACAGACTGAAACATCTGTACCTAAGGCTAAAATTTTAAGTGGCCACGAGGACGGACGAACACTTCTGAACTAGAACTTGGAAACCGAATTGGAATATAAAAAAGAGACTCAGAGAGAAACTTATATTCCGGCAAGATCGAAAAAGTTGGTGCAGATAGAAGTGACATTCAAACAAGATAGACTCTGCTTGTCGCAAGAACTAAGTGAAGGAGTTTATCTGGGAGGTTGTCTGGTCAGGCCAGTCGAAGGAAAAGTAATCGTTCCAATCCTCAACACTCAAGTAACGGACAAAATAATCAAACCATTTACCCCCACAACTAAACCACTGGAAGAATACAGTTTAATAACCTTATGCGAAGAAGCTGAAAATTTAACTAAAGAAGCGGAAAAATATTCCGACGATTATATGAAATGTTTATTTAATTTTTTTAACTCATGCGAACACACGATCCCAATCAAGCAAGACCAAGCACCGGTGAACCAAAAAATGTACCGCTTGCCAGAAAAACAACGAGCAGTAATTCAAGAACAAGTCCAAGAAATGCTAGAAAACGAAATAATTACACCGAGTAAAAGTCCGTGGAACTCACCACTACTGGTAGTACTGAAAAAGAACGGACCAGATGGAGAAAAAAGATGGAGAGTTGTAGTTGATTTCAGGAATCTAAATCAAATTACAATCGGCGATGCATTCCCTTTACCACGCATCGAAGATATTTTGGATCAATTGGGACACTCAAGGTATTTCACAACACTAGATCTTGCTAGTGGATATCATCAGGTTTTGGTTAATAAAGAGGACCGAACCAAAACCGCATTCAGCACCCCTTTTGTTCACTACGAATTTCAGAGAATGCCGTTCGGGCTCACGGGAGCGCCTGCGACTTTCCAAAGACTTATGAACCATGTACTATCAGGACTACAAGGTTTTTTGTGTTTCGTTTATATGGACGATATAGTTATATATGGAAAAAATTTACTTGATCACAACATCAAGTCAGATTGAATATTTTCCAGGTTAAGAAATCATAACTTAAAGCTTCAACCTGAAAAATGCAATTTTCTTCGAAAAGAAATTGTATATTTGGGACACAAGTGCTCACCCGAAGGAGCATTACCAGATCCATATAAAATAACATGCGTTCAGGACTTTCCGATATCAAAAACTATCCGTCAAGTTCAGTCATTTTTAGGACTAGCAAATTATTATAGAAAATTCATACCTGACTTTTCAAAGATAGCAGAACCTTTAAATAAATTACTGCGCAAAAATATGAAATTTAAATGGACCGAGCAGTGCGAATTATCTTTTAACTGTCTAAAAAAATCTTTAATAACACCTCCACTTCTTATTTACCCCGATTTCTCGAAACCATTTACACTAACTACAGATGCAAGTAATGAAGCGATAGGAGCAGTTTTGTCACAAGGCGAAGTAGGTAAAGACAAGCATATTGCTTATGCCAGTAGATCTCTTAATAGAGCCGAAAGAAATTACTCTACGATAAAAAAAGAACTATTGGCAAGTGTATGGGCGGCAAAAAGCTTTAGGTGTTATCTTTACGGCCGAAGATTTACTGTGTATACCGATCACAAACCATTAAAAGGGGTGTTTAATGTAAAAGACCCTACAACGCGTTTAGTGCGGTTTCATCACAAGCTATCAGAGTATGATTACCAGATTGAGTATAAAGCTGGAAAATACAATACTAACGCTGATGCGCTTAGCCGAATCCCCTCACAAAAAATAAAATCAGCTAACAATGATAAAATATTAGTAGAAAAAGCGATACCCATTGACGAAAAATTAGAGCAAGTTAAAATTAGTGAAAAAAAATACGCCATTACGGAAAATTTATACAACAAAAATTTTGAAGAAAAAACATCAGCCATTAGCAAAAATACATATAACAACAAAAAAACAACGCGAAATAATTTTGATAAACAAATGGCCATCAATGAAATTATATCTGACAACAACAATGCAGTACAAAATAATTTAATTGAAAAAACATCGGCCATCAATGAAATAGTACGCGGTAACAAAAGTAATGTTGTAAATGAAGTTAATAAAAATGAACTTGAAAATGGGTGGGAACAATTGTTCTTGGACAAAAATCAGGAAAAAACTACAAATGAAATAAACAACAAAAGTTTAAGAGGTATACATGCAATAACCAGAAAGCAAAGCAATACAAAGAATGCGGAACAAGTAGAAAAAGTTGAAAAAATAGAGAACAAAACTGGCACAAAATTGGAAAATATAAAAGACACAGTAATCAATTTAAATAGCTCCGACCAAAGCAATCTAATATACAATGACTCAGAAATGTCATATAGTCAATCAGAGTCAGAAGATGAAGGTCAAGTAGAAGTTCTAACTGATCCAGCGGATATCAAAACAATCCTTGAGGCCCATCATGACTCACAGAACCTCCGAAATATGGTGGACGACAACATCGAGACGTGGGACCAATTTTTAGGTGAGACGTCTTTAGTACACAACCACACCCCACACACGGGCAGCAAATTTACACCAATACACGCCCTGTATGGATACCATCGTGCAATTCCTACAACGTTAACAAAAACACCAGAGCCCATATACAACTTCGATGATTACTGTAACATAATAAAATACAAATTGCAAAAAATGCATGCCAAAATGAAGGAAAATTTAATTAAAGCAAAAGAAAAATCTAAGGAATACTACGACAAAAATTCAAAGGTAATTAAATTTCATGTGGGAGACCGAGTTCTTCTGAAAAACGCAGGAAAGCAAAATAAACTATCTGCAATATGGATGGGCCCATATGAGATAAAGAAAATAAATAATGATCTTAACACAACAATACAGATCGGAAAAAAATTGAGAAGAGTTCATAATAATAGAATCAAAAAATTCTGATTAGCCTAAAAAATATTTTTTTTATCACCTAGGTATAAAGCAATATATTTTATTCAACTGACCTACGTCTAATACAATTTTTATGAAATATGACACAAAAAAAAAACAGTTTTTATTACAGCACGAATAAATGTTTGGTCTTTTCAAATTTTGAAAAGTATGCACTTTCTTTGTGCATAGAGTTTATTAAAAATATATATTTTTTTTAGGTATTTTTATAATTCTTTGGGTTTGATTTTGTTTCTTTATACTCATATTTCAGAAATCAAATTAACCAAAATGAGTAATTTCATAGTTGCCATACTTTTCGTAACTCAAGCACTCGCACGGATCCAAATACAACAGCTGAATTCAACGGGTATTATGTTCGAATCAATAGCAAATTCGGTTACTTACCAAAAGAGATGGACTGTATACACGCAAGTGAATTTATACCCAGAAGATGAAACTCTATCATTCCTTGCGGTTGTAGATACTAAAATAAAAGATTTGTGTTTATTAGCGGGTGGAGAAACAGTATGCTGTGCATACTGGCATGAAGAAATTAAAAAAACCACAAGTAAGATACAATCACAAATCGATGCGGTAAACTACTTTAATATAAACCGAAGACAAAAAAGATCTTGGTTCAACATAATAGGAACCGGAATGAAAACTTTATTCGGCACAATGTCCCAGGATGACGCGGACGATATCTCATCAAGATTGAGGGTATTAGAGGAGCACGATAAAGAAAACCTACATATAATCCAGAAACAAGTCACCGTCGTGCAGTCAGCTTTTAATAACCTGAATAAGGCAGTTACGAATATAACCATACAACAAAATCTTTTCGAAGAAAGATTTGAGCGCTTTTCAAATAAGTTAGTAGCAGAAATACATTCACTTAAAAAAGAATTACAAATTTTACACATTCATACAGAAATGAATGAATTACTAATTTTTACTCTCCACCTCCTCCAAAAAATATATATACATTTAAATGAACAATTCGCAATATTATCTTCATTGCAGCAACATAAACTGCACCCTTCAATACTTTCAGCTGAAACTCTAACAAAATTACAATCAGAAATTGCCAATCAAACTGACGCTTTACATTTAGATTTTCCCACCTTAACTCAGATCATAAAGGTAGACGCGGAACATCTCGAAAACGGAATCTTGATACGAATTACTTTCCCAATCCCATCCAGAGACATATATACTCTCAACAAAATCTACTTATTCCCGACCCAAACTAAAAACACTAATTTCATAATTTTAAATACTAACACAGACTATATCCTCAATAATACAAAAAAGGGATCCTCAATCGAATTAATCACCTCTGAATTTAACTCCGTTTGCCAAGAGATATTTCTGAATCATTTCATCCCTCTGTACCTATGCAAGATAACACAACCTCGAGAAATAAACCTTTTTAGTTCAAAATGTATTCCAAATTTATTAATAAAAAATGCGTTGTCTACTACAAGTTGTGACTATAAGATTCTTAAACAATCACCGGATATACTAACAAAACTAGTAAGTACGAATGTTTGGTTATTTTCTTTCCGAACATTGCGAACATTGACAATCCAATGCGCAGACGAAAATTCGCATGACACATTAATGGGAAACGGTATCTTGACTTGACTATCAAATTGTATATATATATTAGACGACCAGGAACTTCCATTCGAAGGAAATGCAGAATTTAACTTACCGATACATCAACCAGAACATACTAAACTACCATTATTTATATTACACACAAAATTGAATAACGACGCGAGAAAAGATTCTTTGATAAAAATCCATTTTAAATCACATCAATCACTAAACGCTAACTTACAAGAAGCAGGCCAATCTTTGAAAGAATTCAGTGACGAGCTTCAGAAAATCGAAACTGACAGAAATAACAAAAAAAATACAAATATAATCTGCGCAAGTAGTAGCATTATCGCAATTCTTATACTAATCATAATATTGGCAATAGTAATAATAACACTGCGAAGGAAAAATATTAAAAAACCCAAAGTAAAAAACAGCGTACCTTTAAATACGGTGCAAATACCTCTAAGCAATTTCCCTTCCAGGCGAGTTGTGAAAATAGAAGAACTAGACGTTAAACTAACCCAAATACATTCACCTACGACTGAACAAAAGAAAATGAATATAGCCCCTCCTCCGCCACCAATTCCTGTAACAGAGACAAGGAAAATTGGTCGAGTTAAACAGATTTGCGAAAATCTAAATGAAAAACAGAGAATTAAGGAATCTCTGGAAAGTCTAAATTAAAAACTTCTTCGCATGATGCTTGTTGATATCCTATTTTTTTTCTTCTTTCTCTCTTCACCTGCATCAATATTGCGAATCAAGATGGTACAAGAGAACATTATATATGCTTATATAAATTTCTTATTATTTTCTATTTTATTTTTTAGTTTCTGTAAAAATAACTCATGTATCATATGGAACTCCCCAAAAAACAAAAAAAAAATATATAAAAAAAAAAAAATACCAACAAACGCACATTGAAAATTTTTTTTAAGCAACCGAATGCATTTTTGATATTTAAAAAAAAAAAAAAAAAGAAACAGGCATAAGTTAAAAATGTCGTCTCAGCAGAAACAAATTTAGTAATTTTTTTTCTAGTAATTTTTGCAATAAACAACAAAAATATATTTTTTTCACAAGGCTTGGTTTCAATGAAAAAAAAAAAAAAAACAGAATAATAACAACGTTTAGATTTTAGTGTATAATTTATTTTATTTAAAAACAAAAAAAAAACACAACAACAAAAAAAAATAATAATAATATAAAGAATTAGAAAATGTTGGGCCCAAAACTCTGGGTAGCCAATACATAGATGCTGGAAGGCTGGTTGCCCCCGAAAGACAACATCATGCCGACCTGCATTTCAAAGCGGCGTCCTGCCTCCTCAACCCATTGGTCGATGATAAAAACTCTATAATTGCTATGAGTAGTCACAACAATTCTCTAAAAACAAAAAGAGGAACAATTAAAAAAATATATATATATATATAACAGATCACCTAATTGTAAATGAACTTACATTGTTGGACGCACGCCACATATGCAGGTGTATGTCAGCAACACCTGCATCTTCTAGGACGATGGTGTTCTGCTCATCACTACCCACTAAGGTGCTAGGTAGAATGGGATGAGCTACCCCGGTCCAGAAGTTTACTAAAAAAAGAGCGGCCATGTGACTGGTAATCGTCGTTAAATATCTGATTAACTAACTTTAGCAAGCATACCACCTTTTTTATACGAAAATTAAATGCGTAAAAACGCATAATTGACATTTCTTTTTGTTTTCTTACCCAATATTCAATTTTCAATGTTCCATTTATTTTTTTGTATTGAAATTCGACACCATCCTAAATTATTCAACCAATATCCACATATAGGCTCAAACAAGGGCATTAACCGGTAAAAATTGAATTAAAAATAGCAATAACAAAAAAAAATGAAAAGAAGCACATTTTTAACTAAAATAAGTATTAAATAATAATATCTATAGCAATGTACAAAATAATGTTGTCAAAAAAAAAGAACCCCAACTATGTTAATAATTAAGATAAACTAATATTTATACAAATAAGTATTTTATTAAGCCAAACATGTCTCTTTAGTATTAAGTTATATATAGTAGTTATACATACATGAATCGATTTATGGTACTTTTTTTTTTAGTCGTTCGCAAATTATTAAAACACAAAAAAAAATTATGTTTTCCTTTCAACAAAGTCTAATCCTTTCTTTGTTTAAAGGTAAAAATAATTTTTTTTGGCGGAAAATATGAAGGGGTGTAATGTAATAAAGCATTACAGATACCCCTCGTAATTACAAACTGCATTACGAACTTCAATGTGGTTGGTTTAGTGACACATTTTCATGTTGAAGCAACACGGAAATGATAAAAATCCATTTTAAATCACATCAATCACTAAACGCTAACTTACAAGAAGCAGGCCAATCTTTGAAAGAATTCAGTGACGAGCTTCAGAAAATCGAAACTGACAGAAATAACAAAAAAAATACAAATATAATCTGCGCAAGTAGTAGCATTATCGCAATTCTTATACTAATCATAATATTGGCAATAGTAATAATAACACTGCGAAGGAAAAATATTAAAAAACCCAAAGTAAAAAACAGCGTACCTTTAAATACGGTGCAAATACCTCTAAGCAATTTCCCTTCCAGGCGAGTTGTGAAAATAGAAGAACTAGACGTTAAACTAACCCAAATACATTCACCTACGACTGAACAAAAGAAAATGAATATAGCCCCTCCTCCGCCACCAATTCCTGTAACAGAGACAAGGAAAATTGGTCGAGTTAAACAGATTTGCGAAAATCTAAATGAAAAACAGAGAATTAAGGAATCTCTGGAAAGTCTAAATTAAAAACTTCTTCGCATGATGCTTGTTGATATCCTATTTTTTTTCTTCTTTCTCTCTTCACCTGCATCAATATTGCGAATCAAGATGGTACAAGAGAACATTATATATGCTTATATAAATTTCTTATTATTTTCTATTTTATTTTTTAGTTTCTGTAAAAATAACTCATGTATCATATGGAACTCCCCAAAAAACAAAAAAAAAATATATAAAAAAAAAAAAATACCAACAAACGCACATTGAAAATTTTTTTTAAGCAACCGAATGCATTTTTGATATTTAAAAAAAAAAAAAAAAAGAAACAGGCATAAGTTAAAAATGTCGTCTCAGCAGAAACAAATTTAGTAATTTTTTTTCTAGTAATTTTTGCAATAAACAACAAAAATATATTTTTTTCACAAGGCTTGGTTTCAATGAAAAAAAAAAAAAAAACAGAATAATAACAACGTTTAGATTTTAGTGTATAATTTATTTTATTTAAAAACAAAAAAAAAACACAACAACAAAAAAAAATAATAATAATATAAAGAATTAGAAAATGTTGGGCCCAAAACTCTGGGTAGCCAATACATAGATGCTGGAAGGCTGGTTGCCCCCGAAAGACAACATCATGCCGACCTGCATTTCAAAGCGGCGTCCTGCCTCCTCAACCCATTGGTCGATGATAAAAACTCTATAATTGCTATGAGTAGTCACAACAATTCTCTAAAAACAAAAAGAGGAACAATTAAAAAAATATATATATATATAACAGATCACCTAATTGTAAATGAACTTACATTGTTGGACGCACGCCACATATGCAGGTGTATGTCAGCAACACCTGCATCTTCTAGGACGATGGTGTTCTGCTCATCACTACCCACTAAGGTGCTAGGTAGAATGGGATGAGCTACCCCGGTCCAGAAGTTTACTAAAAAAAGAGCGGCCATGTGACTGGTAATCGTCGTTAAATATCTGATTAACTAACTTTAGCAAGCATACCACCTTTTTTATACGAAAATTAAATGCGTAAAAACGCATAATTGACATTTCTTTTTGTTTTCTTACCCAATATTCAATTTTCAATGTTCCATTTATTTTTTTGTATTGAAATTCGACACCATCCTAAATTATTCAACCAATATCCACATATAGGCTCAAACAAGGGCATTAACCGGTAAAAATTGAATTAAAAATAGCAATAACAAAAAAAAATGAAAAGAAGCACATTTTTAACTAAAATAAGTATTAAATAATAATATCTATAGCAATGTACAAAATAATGTTGTCAAAAAAAAAGAACCCCAACTATGTTAATAATTAAGATAAACTAATATTTATACAAATAAGTATTTTATTAAGCCAAACATGTCTCTTTAGTATTAAGTTATATATAGTAGTTATACATACATGAATCGATTTATGGTACTTTTTTTTTTAGTCGTTCGCAAATTATTAAAACACAAAAAAAAATTATGTTTTCCTTTCAACAAAGTCTAATCCTTTCTTTGTTTAAAGGTAAAAATAATTTTTTTTGGCGGAAAATATGAAGGGGTGTAATGTAATAAAGCATTACAGATACCCCTCGTAATTACAAACTGCATTACGAACTTCAATGTGGTTGGTTTAGTGACACATTTTCATGTTGAAGCAACACGGAAATGTGCCGAAAAATCATATTTCAAAACCAAAAATTACTGTAGACATTTTTCGGCGAAAGTTCTACTTTGTGAATGAAAAATAATGAATTGCGAAATGCATTAAAATTACTTGATGCATTTCGAAACTCATTATCGGCGGAAAATTACATTGATTTTGTAATACATGTTATTGGCATGAATTACGAAATCAATGAAAACATTCTAGGAAAAAAAAGTAAACCGGAACTATTACATAAATGTTCTGCGACCTAGAAAATAATGAGCACAAAGTATCAACTTTCTGCCTATAAAAATACAGGTTTTGGATAATCAAGAGTTCAGTAAAAAATATCCGGTACGCGGTAATGATTAAAAGTAAAGTCGTTACGTTTAAATTAAGTTTGCGAACAAGAAACATATTCGTGCTAAAAAGAGTTTTAGTCTATTAAAATAAAGTTTATAAGACCGAGAAAATGGTTTGAAGAGAAAAAAGTGTTTACATTGCTAAATTAAGTTTGCGAAGAAGAAACAGATTTTGTGTTAAAAAGAGTTTTAGCCTATCGAAATAAAGTTTGTACGACCGAGAAAACGGTTTGAAGAGAAAAAAGTTTTTACATTGTTAAATTAAGTTTGCCAAGAAAAAACAGATTTTGTGCTAAAAAGAGTTTTAGTCTATTGAAATAAAGTTTATAAGACCGAGAAAACGGTTTGAAGAGAAAAAAGTTTTTGCATTGTTAAATTAAGTTTGCCAAGAAGAAACGGATTTTGTGTTAAAAAGTGTTTTAGCCTATCGAAATAAAGTTTATACGACCGAGAAAACGGTTTGAAGAGAAAAAAGTTTTTACATTGTTAAATTAAGTTTGCCAAGAACAAACAGATTTTGTGCTAAAAAGAGTTTTAGTCTATTGAAATAAAGTTTATAAGACCGAGAAAACGGTTTGAAGAGAAAAAAGGTTTTACATTGTTAAATTAAGTTTGCCAAGAAGAAACGGATTTTGTGTTAAAAAGAGTTTTAGCCTATCGAAATAAAGTTTGTACGACCGAGAAAACGGTTTGAAGAGAAAAAAGTTTTTACATTGTTAAATTAAGTTTGCCAAGAAGAAACAGATTTTGTGCTAAAAAGAGTTTTAGTTTATTGAAATAAAGTTTATAAGACCGAGTAAACGGTTTGAACAGAAAAAAGTTTTTACATTGTTAAATTAAGTTTGCCAAGAAGAAACGGATTTTGTGTTAAAAAGAGTTTTAGCCTATCGAAACAAAGTTTGTACGACCGAGAAAACGGTTTGAAGAGAAAAAAGTTTTTACATTGTTAAATTAAGTTTGCCAAGAACAAACAGATTTTGTGCTAAAAAGAGTTTTAGTCTATTGAAATAAAGTTTATAAGACCGAGAATACGGTTTGAAGAGAAAAAAGTTTTTACATTGTTAAATTAAGTTTGCGAAGAAGAAACAGATTTTGTGTTAAGAAATAAGTTTGTAAAGTGAGTTTAAGGACTTGAACAAGGAAAATAAAGTATTTAAGAAAGGAGTTGAAAATTTAAACCTTTGAAAAAGTTAGAATATTCAAAAAGAATTGTGTATTTAAATAAGTTACTTCCAAAAAGGTTAAAGTATCTAAAAATCTGTAAAGCTAAATAACTCTCATTTGAAAACCTTACAGTGTTCTTAAAAGTTTAATAAATCGCATTTAATAGAAAATAAAGTGTTAAACAACAAAGAATTGTATTTTATTTTAAAACCATAGTGCCTAATAAACTAGGAGGAGTGTGGGAGAATAAGAGCAGTCGATCGAGTAAGTTTGATTTTCATTATCCCCTTTTCGTTATATTTACATCAGAGAGACCCATAATTCCATCTTTGGGGTCAAATTAACTTCGGGTTGAATCACCGAATCGGTTCTGGCGGTTCGACAAGTAAAACACAAGTACTCCTTGTTAATCAATTTCACGGAGAGAGCCACGAGAGTCGTCTCAAGGGCTAATTTACGCAACAATAGCTTTAATTTTGAAAATAAAAAAAAATCAATGCAATTGTCCCATGCAATACTGCAACCATCTGATTTTTATGATTAAAAAAAATATCAAAATACAGTGGAGGCACCATTGCACGGCACATGTTACAACACAGATTCTCAAGGAAATGTGCAAACGTTGCTTGAGAAGCTGAAAAGCTTGTGGGTGCAATTGGAGATCAATATAATCTTGAACCAGCCCAACGTGGGACTCGACCACACCCTGGAGAAGTCTCGTGCTATACCATGCTAGCCGGGCTATTGCCTTAGGTCCTTTGCATGGTACATGCCAATGTGAGTGCCGCGAAGATCCTCGATCTCGTACATGGAATTACCTACGGCTCGGACAATTCGGCACTTTAGGAACTTACGATTTAGCTTAGCGTTGATATTTTTCGAAAAATCGCTAAGTGTAAAGTTCCTTCGGTAAACCTCTTGACCGGGCACGTAGGTAACGTGCCTCACCCGCTTGTTATATTGGTTTTCATGGCGTTCATGTGCTTTCTCCAAGCTCCTCAGGACACGCTCGTGTACCAACTTACCGTGATCACTCGGCGGTAATATCTCAAAATCTTGTTCCGCAACGCTGTCAAGCTTTCGGAGGAGTTTCTACGTGCTCGCGTGTGTCACCATGTGCGTACCGAACACCAGGGAATACGGATCCGAACCAGTCGCCGCATGGACAGTGCTCCTGAGGGTAGTACCAATGCTTCCAAGGTTCAAATCCCATTCCCGGTGATCGTCACGCACATAGGATCTTATTGCGGCCAAAATTGACCGATTTACGCGTTCCGAAGCATTTGACTGCGGAGAATATACCGCGGTACGAGTATGCTTTACACCATAAGTTGACAACAATTTAGCGAATTCCTTTGAGAGGAACTGGGGGCCATTGTCGGAAAGACGTTTTCCTCGACGAAATCGACGAGATTCGCCGCACTCGCACGACGCAACGCCTTCAGGAAAACGAATTTCGTAAATTTATCCAAGATGATAAGGAGGGTTGTATTCCCTCGCTTAGATCTTGGATAAGGACCTAGCAAGTCTATGCATAAATGTTGAAACGGCCTATTGACCTCCACCAGACTACCCATAGGCGGCCGCAACATGCAATTAGGGGCTTTCGTCTCTTTACACGTTGCACAATCAGCTATGTATTTTCGGACTTCCGCTGCCATTTTCGGCCAGAAGTGCCTTTGCCGTAATCGATACAACGTTTTCGCGATCCCACCATGCGAAGATTGAGGCGGATCATGTACCAATCGGACCAGTTCGGGCGTCAGTTGCCTCGGAATCCAAAGTCTCCAGGTTCTATCAGCACGATCGACATTCTTTGTGAATTCGGTTTTAACGGACACATAGCCATCCGATACTTGCATATCGGGTAACCTGTGTCCGTTTTCCGTAACCGTGTCGATCAATGCTTGATACTCCTCTGACTTAAAGTGTTCCGAATCTAGATCAACGCAAGGGACAGGTTCCGTCACTTCTTGCACCAGAATTCTGGATAAAGCGTCGGGAACCACATTTTCCGATCCCTTACGGTGTTCTATTTCAAAGTCAAAGGCCTGAAGCTTTAGACTCCATCGCGCCAAACGCCAGCTCAGGTCCTTCTGATCCATGAGCCACCTCAAACTCGCATGATCGGTGACAATTTTGAAGGGTTGTCCTTCCACATAGGCCCGAAACTTCTTTACACTTAGCACATCAGCATAGCATTCAAGTTCGGTAACGCTATAATTTTGCTGTGCAGCGTTTAGTTTCTGTGACATGAAGGCGATTGGTTTCTCGTTCCCTTGTTCTGTAACGAATTGATGTTCGTTATTAGATTCTCATTCTGGTTTGCTGGTGGCCACGCATTGCCGGGTTTCTCAGTTGGCCTCGTTCCAGGATTCCCACCAGCGACCAGAATGCTTGTTAAGCGTGGATTAAATAAAACTACAAAAAAAAACCGCTCCAATATTACCAAAACGAAATATGATTAACCAGCTCACACAAAAAAAAACTTCCCCTCAGAAACGGTGCCTCTAAAGAGCCGTTCCGTGAAAGAGGGCCTCATTCTTTGCGAGCGTAGGCTACCACATATTTAAGAAAGAAAATAAACTCTAAGAAAATAAAAAAAACTAAAATCTCCCCTCATCTTATGACCACAGGTCTCACCCCCTTCCCAATGTCCTTAATCTACCACATCATTCTGACTGGTACAATAACAAAAGGATATACCACACGATAAAAAAAAAACAAAAGTGGAAATAACAAAGAAAACTCTTTTTTTTTTTTGATTTAATTAAAAATTAAAAAAGAAAACTTCACAAAATCAAAATTACAACTCGTGAAAAAGTGTCGATTCAAATATGTGTATCTTACTTTTCCTTTTCCTTATGTTAAAATTAAGAATTAAAAAAAAACTTCACGAAATAAGAATTGAAACTCGCGAAAAAAAGTGTCGATTTGTGACTTCCAATATGTGTAACTTTCTTTTCTTTTCCTTTTCTTTATATTTTAAATTCACTTTGAAATTTTTTTCAATTTTCGTGACATCAAAAAAATTATAAATAATAAAAAATTCAAAAAAAATAAAAAAAGAATAGAAAAAAACTTAGCTTGGTGTGGTGTGTGTGTGTGTGTTCCTATATCCAGACCCGAAACATCAGCTGATCAGCAAATTGACAAATTCGGTGAGTGATGAACTTGAATATATAATGTTGTTTCTCTTTCTTTTGTTTTTTGGTTTTTATTTCCTCAGCCGTCCGATGATTCTTCCGGTCTTTTTCCCTTTTGCGGAATCCTCACAAAAAAAAATCTTTACGGCCAGAACACAAAAAAAATCAATTTTTCTGTCTTTTTATTTTTATTTTTTTTTTTTTTTGTAACCATAAAAAAAAATCAATTTATTTGTTTTTTTTTGAGCAGGGCTTCGCCTTACACGCCCAAATTATAATTCTAACTGACTCTTTGCATTGATGCGCTCCTCTTTTTATAGGCTTGAGATTAACGGTATTGAGTCAAAGTTTAAGTACTTGCTTGGACTTCACAGGATATGTGTTATATGATAATAAAAAAATCCATTTATCACTACAACATATTCGCTTATGATTTTAATGTCCATTCAGCTTTTTATTTCTTTAATAATTCTTCTTTCTTTTAAATTTTAAATTTAATTCCTCTTTTTTTTTGCAGGGTGAATGTCACCGCTAAAAAAAAACTACTACATTCTTCCTTTTTTTCGCAAAAATTCAAATTTTATTAAAATCAAAAAAAATTCGATTCGTCCTTTTTCCGACCAATACCCCAATCTCAAGCTTCCCTTTCGTTCTATCCGAGTACTTTAATTAATTAGGCCTTCTTAAGGGCAAAAACGAAGAAAAATCATCGGATAAAAATTGAGGTTATATCCACCCAATTTAAAAAAAAATTTTTAAATTTTACAATATTATTATTTTATTTTTAGGTAGACCATTTCGCCAACGTTTGCCGATCAGAATGATGTATCACAATGCATCCAAAACATGAAGCACACACCACAACCGACTTCCGACCGGATCTGACAGGTAAGATTTGAGTAAGGTAAATTCACGTATCCGTCACTTCTCGCGATTTCAATTCTTTTACATATTCTAGCTCTGAATCATAAAAAAATGTTAAAAGCAATTCAGGTAACTAAAATTTTAATAAAAATTCCATATATATATTTTCTGTGACGTTTCATTGATCTCTCTCCATTTCATGCTCGTCAGGATGATACAAACAGGATCCACTCCATGGATCAATTCAGTTGTCGTATCACTTTCCTGAAATAAATTAATCAAGCAGTAATTGTTTTCCTTTTTTTTTCAGATAAACATTAATTGACATGGACATTTCTGGACATCACAGTACATCTATAGGTACACATTAGTATTATTTCTTTTTACTTGAACATGAAATTTTATTCTTCCTATCTTTTTAGGGTCTATAAAAAAAGATAAGAGAACATAAACATATAGAGAACTTCTTGAAAGAACTCGTCAGGCCATTATGATTTTGATGTGGCCGTTACAGGGCAGGTTCATTGTTTTAAACCTGTTAAAAAAATGAAGCTGAGGAAAATTACTGGCCATATCAAAACTTTATATTACAAATCTTTAAAATTGGGATAAAAATTGAAATGGGATACAAAAAAAAGGTATTTTTAAATATTATTATTATTTTTTTTTTTTTAAATATTACAAACAAAAGTTGGCCAGAATTTCCTAACTTTCAGAATTTGTACTATCATCAGTTAAGTGCGTATATCTTTTGCGTGAAATATACCCATCTTTTTGCCGTCAGCACCTTCGAGTTGATAACTAACTTGTCCTATCTTTTTAGTTATTTGGGCTTTTATGAATTTTGGTGCAAGCTTTGCGGAGAACTTCTTTATTGCGTCACTTTGGACGAAATTACGCACGAAAACTTGTTGTCCTGGATCAAAAGACACTGGTCTTGATCTTAGATTATACCTGCGTTCATTACGTTGATATGCCTCTTTTAATAATTGCTGAACCTTTTCGTGAACTACAGGCATTGCATAATCTCTTCTTGGTACTTCTAAGTCATTTTCTCCTATGCAGTCCAGATTTCGTAGTAGTTCGTATGCCTTGCCGTGTGTTACCATATGGTAACCAAACATCAAGTAATATGGTGAATTCTTAACCGTTTCATGCCATGAGTTACAAAGAGCACAAGCGACAGCTGACAGATTTACGTCCCAGTTTCTATGATCCTCTTTTATATATGCTCTAATTGCTGCTGGTATTGATCGATTCACTCTTTCCGATGCATTTGATTGCGGGGAATATACTGCCGTGTATACATGTTTTACCCCTTTTTGTGACAGTAGAGCGTTGAATTCCCTGGATTTAAACTGTACCCCATTGTCAGTGTGTACATATTCGGGTACACCAAACACGTGAAATACTTCATGTTCTAAATAGTTGCAAGTTTTTTCCGCAGTTGCTTTATTAAATGCTTTCAATAACACGAATTTAGTTAGACTGTCCATAATTATAAATAACATCGTATTACCTGTTTTGGATCTAGGGTATGGACCTAGAAAATCTATATATAGACGTTGCCATGGACGTTCGGATACTACTTGAGAACCCATCGGTGACCCAAGAGTTTTGTTGGCTGCCTTCGTCATTTTGCAAATGTCGCACCGCTTAACATAGTGGTACACGCGGTACCTCATTTTTGGCCAGTAGTAGAACCGTCTCAATCGGTCAAGAGTTTTCCTAATTCCACCATGTGAAGCGGTTGGATCGTCATGTTCTTCTCGGATGAGGCCATCCACCAATGGTTCTGGAATCCACAACTTCCACAATGATAAGTCTGATAATTGGTCCTTGTTACTTGGATCTAACCTGATATATATGTGTTCTGCGTGGATTTTTAAATTGGGATATTGTTCGGGGCATTTGTTAATCGAATCCTTCAGCTTCATGTAGTCTGGATCTTGGAATTCAGGTGATAACAAATCGATAGAATCTACTTTCATTTTGATTACTTCTTGTTCCAATTCTTCTGTTGTCTCACTGTATACTCTTGACAGGGTACCACATTCTGGCTTCCTTTTTGGTGTTCTATTTGAAAATCGAAAGGCTGTAATTTTAAGCTCCAGCGGGCTAGTCGGCCGCTGAGTTCCTTTTGGTTCATTAACCATTTGAGACTGGCGTGGTCAGTGATGACGGTAAACGAGAAACCTTCCATGTAAGCTCGGAATTTTTTTATGCTGAGTACAACTGCCAAACATTCCAATTCGGTGACGCTGTAATTTTTCTGTGCAGCATTTAACTTCTGGGATATGAAGGAAATCGGCTGCTCTTCACCGTCATCTGTCTTCTGAAATAGAACGCTTCCTATCCCAGACGTACTAGCGTCGCACCGAATATAAAATCGTTTGGTGAAGTCCGGATTGGTGAAGACTGGTTGTGTACTCAACGCAAGCTTCAGTTTATCGAAGGCCTCTTGTGCTTCCGTCGTCCAGGAGAACTTTATTCCCTTACGCAGCAGATCGGTTATTGGTGTGCTGATTGCTGCATAGTTCGGGATAAAACGCCTGTACTACCCTGTCATACCCAGCAGTCGCCTAACCTGCCTGACTGTTGTCGGCGCTGGAAAATTTTTGATGGCGTCCACTTTTCCAGGATCGGGTCTCAACCCTTGCAGCCCAACGATATGTCCAAGATATCGGATTTCTGTTAACATAAACTTACTTTTCTCGATGTTTATCGTGAGGCCCGCTTTATCCAGATAACTTGCTACCTTTTTCAACAAGACTATGTGCTCATCGAACGTTGAGGAAACGATCAACAAGTCGTCCAAATAGACAAAATCTTCTCTCTTAGTTCGTGCGGAATCACCTTGTCCATTAGACGACACATTCGTTGCGCTGCGTTGCATAGACCGAACGGCATAACTTTAAATTGATAAAGCGGTCTACCCGGTACTGTAAAAGCTGTTAATTCGCGCGATGGAACATCCAAAGGAATTTGCCAGAATGCGTCTTTCAAGTCGAGACTCGTGATGTATTTGGTATCTTGCAGTCTGCTCAACAATCCTTCAATGTGTGGTAGGGGATACGCATCCTTTTTGGTGACCATATTTACCTTGCGGGAATCCAGACACATTCGTACTTTGCCTCCTGGTTTTCGGACCAAAACTACGGGCGAACTCCATGCACTTTGGCTAACTTCTATCACATCCATTTCTATCATCCTGTCCAGTTCGGTGTAGAGTAGCTTTTGAATGGCAGGAGAAATTGGATAGTAACGTTGTTTTTTTGGGGAAGCATCATCAACATCTATTACATGGGTTTCCAAATCAGTTCGCCCCAATCCCTTTTCATTATACGACGGAAATAGTTTTGTTGTTTGTTCTAGACAGATCTGTTGGTCAGGAGACAAGTTGTGCTGGTCACTGTTCACCCCTAAAGCGTTCACCATTTTTGGGACTATGTCGAACAGTTGCCAAAAATTTATGCCCAAATATAAATGCTTCTGTAATGTTGGTACCACATAGAATCGGACTTCCTTAGTTTTTCCGCAATAGGTTGTTACCAAGTCTACATACCCACGAATTTGATTATGGCTCCCATCAGCAGTCCTTACTTGTGCCTGCATTTTTTGTAATTTTAGTTTTGCAGTTGCAATGAACTGCATGGAGTTCTTGCCCAGGATACTGATTGTAGCCCCACTGTCAAGCAGACCACAAAAAGCCTGTCCCCCTAATTCCAAATTGATGAAAGGTCTATCGTCTTTGCCCAAACTGACTGCTGAAATTACTGACTTTCTTACTTCTTTTCTTCTTTTCCAATATTCCCTAGTTCTTCCTTTTTTCGGCGTGGATTCGTCTGAGTACCAATGTCTACTGTTTGCTTGATGTTAGGTTCTGTAGTGATTATCGGTATGCTGCAGGTTCCGTGTTGGTGGCAGCTTCCGTCGTGTTTTTGATGTTGAGACTCCTCTGCCCTGAATGCTGCAGCCCAACTCCTGTCGCATTCGGTGGTCGGTTTCCCGCCGGTTTTTTATAGCCTTGACAGAAGACACAATTTGGTTTCAGGATTCCATTGCGCCCGCACCCATAGCAGAATATCCCCCTGGAAGGCTCCTTACAGTCGTGATAACTATGACCTAAGTCTTTGCAGTTCCAAGAAACTCGAAAATCGTTCCCTGGATCTGTTCTTCGTGACATACTGATTTTCTGAGTACCATAGACTATAGCATTCACCTCGCTATTTTCGTTTGATTCTTCCTGCCAACCCTGATGTGATGAATCCACCACTGCCAGTGAATGTACCATTGGAGCTGATCTTCTTCCGTGCGTCTCCATTAGTTGGCGAGGATCGTAACCAGATTGTGACCATAGTATTTCTAGCTTGGTACAAATGACTCTAAGTTCCTCAGTGGACCTAATCACTTTTGTCAAAGTTGCACTTTGCAGAGCTGGGTGCATATTATCTCTCAGCAAATCCACTAGCTCCGAGTCCGAGAAAGGTTTAAGAAGACGACCATTTAATTTCTCCACTGCTAAAAGGAAGTCGTTAAAAGTTTCCTTAATCTTCTGCTTTCTGGCTTCTACCATCCTCCTGGTTTCTCTCTCGGATATGTAGCTACCAAATCTGCTCAAAAATGCGGATTTAAGCTGACTCCATGTTGCATCAGGATACTTCCTTAAATAAACCCAGGTCCACTCCCAAGGAACTCCTTTTAAAAAATTCCTGAACAATGTTCTGAGTTCATTTGCTGGCACACGATCCTCATTAGCTAAGGTCTCTATCCTGTATATGAACTCGTTCGCGGCAAAACTCGGCATGCTGTCATCATACAATATGTTCCACCTAGGTGGTTTGGAATGGTTGAACTATGATCCAGGTAGATATTGTGAAAACCGAGGCGGTGGCCCTTCTATGAATGACATGTTATGCCTTTCTGTATCCGGTACCCTAAGTGACTGACCAGGGAATCTATCTGGAACTGTTGGCCACATGACCTGTCTTGTCATATCACTGTTGGATGTATCCATTTCGTCCAAAGATGGTGGTCTTCCCTGTCTGTTATAAGGGTGTAGTTCTTCTGGTGGTTCCGTTGACTTAAGTGTCACTTCGTTACCATCTTTGGAAGATTTAGGTAAGGCTCCTGTTTGAACAGTTCTACCAATTGCACCTACTTCATTTTGCTGTTGGTTCACAGTATTATCGTGACGCCTCTGTAATTTCTCGAGTCGTTGTTGTGCCTCTTCTAATAATAGTGCAACCTTGTCTGATTCTATTTGGATCTCAGAGTCAGTTTTGGTTATTCGTTTGACTCTACCTAACCAATGTCTTACACGTGAAGACAGAATCTCAATTGTTCGTTCTTGGATCGGCTCTTGAGATGCCTGAAGGTCTAGAATCCTAGCTGCTCGATTACACACTTCAACTTCTGCTGCAGGGTTTTTCGTATTATGAGACTCACAGGGTACAAGGTCCGTATCTTCCATCTCCAGTGTCAAGCATCTGTCTAGTTGGGACACTGCATCAGGATCACTGGCCATAAGCTTCCTCAATTTTAGTTCTATACTAAGTTCGTCAGGGCTTAGATTTTTCACGTCTGTTGGTAATAAAGACATTTTACGCACTTACTTTACTTACTGAGTAAAAAGAACTTGATACTTTGTGAAAGCGACTTAGCGAAGCGAAAACGTATTCAAGCAAAAGAAGTTAAAATTTTATCACCCGACTTGTGAAACGTGGGAAGAGCAGACAAACTCACCAAACAAAAAAAATTTTAAGAAATAATACCAAATGTTGGTAACCCAAATATTTGTCAAAAAATATATAATAACAATAAAAATATAGTTCAAATAAGACGACAATGTTCTTTATAGAAAAAAAATTCAAAGTTCTGCAAAAAAAAAATGTTATATATGTATATTTTTTCTATTTAATAAACAGATATATCTCCCAGTAGGCTTAATGGGAAAACTACAACCGTATTATCAGAATATCATCTGACAAGGAGGTAAATTCAAACAAAAATGAAATGAATCTCTAAATAAATTCAATAAAAGTAACTACTTTATATATACCTATATATATTCTTTTTTTTTCAGGATTAATCAAAACAATTAGCGAAAAATAAGGAAGGTTTGGTTAAACCTTGTGAAGAAGATGAGGGAGGGATAACTCCAATGAGATTCTATAGTTGTAGGAATCTCACCTTGTATTTATTATCAAAAAACGAATAAAACAAAAGAAAATAACAAAAAGTTTATTATTTATTTCTTTATTTTTTTTTTTCCTTTCCTTGACCTGAACTTTCGCACTTCCATGTCATCTCTTCTAACTGTACACTACAACAATGGATAAACTTTTATGTGAGTATCACCCAAAAGGAAACTTTGAAAGAGAAAAAAAAAATCCAAAATCAGTATGATGATCACATTATTGATATCACCTTTAGCACAATCACTTAATGGAAAAACAGTTCTACTGTATTCGACAATAAAGGAATTGAGGACAAGATATTTTCTCTAAACTTGAATAACCATCATAACAAAAGAAAATGCAAAAAAAAAATAATAAAAAAAAAATTAAAAGGAAAAAAAAATCAAAATAACAAAGATCTACTTTAATGAAAGCTGAATAAAAATTTTCAGGTATTTGGACTGACAGTTGGTGTACCGTCATGTACCTTCTCGGGCGCCATTTTGTTACGAATTGATGTTCGTTATTAGATTCTCATTCTGGTTTGCTGGTGGCCACGCATTGCCGGGTTTCTCAGTTGGCCTCGTTCCAGGATTCCCACCAGCGACCAGAATGCTTGTTAAGCGTGGATTAAATAAAACTACAAAAAAAACCGCTCCAATATTACCAAAACGAAATATGATTAACCAGCTCACACAAAAAAAAACTTCCCCTCAGAAACGGTGCCTCTAAAGAGCCGTTCCGTGAAAGAGGGCCTCATTCTTTGCGAGCGTAGGCTACCAGATATTTAAGAAAGAAAATAAACTCTAAGAAAATAAAAAACCTCATCTTACGACCACAGGTCTCACCCCCTTCCCAGTGTCCTTAGTCTACCACATCATTCTGACTGGTACAATAACAAAAGGATATACCACACGATAAAAAAAAAACAAAAGTGGAAATAACAAAGAAAACTCTTTTTTTTTTTTTTGATTTAATTAAAAATTAAAAAAGAAAACTTCACAAAATCAAAATTACAACTCGTGAAAAAGTGTCGATTCAAATATGTGTATCTTACTTTGCCTTTTCCTTATGTTAAAATTAAGAATTAAAAAAAAACTTCACGAAACAAGAATTGAAACTCGCGAAAAAAAAAGTGTCGATTAGTGACTTCCAATATGTGTAACTTTCTTTTCTTTTTCTTTTCTTTATATTTTAAATTCACTTTGAAATTTTTTTCAATTTTCGTGACATCAAAAAAAGTATAAATAATAAAAAATTCAAAAAAAATAAAAAAAGAATAGAAAAAAACTTAGCTTGGTGTGGTGTGTGTGTGTGTGTTCCTATATCCAGACCCGAAACATCAGCTGATCAGCAAATTGACAAATTCGGTGAAGGATGATCTTGAATATATAGTGTTGTTTCTCTTTCTTTTGTTTTTTGGTTTTTATTTCCTCAGCCGTCCGATGATTCTTCCGGTCTTTTTCCCTTTTGCGGAATCCTCACAAAAAAAATCTTTATGGCCAGAACACAAAAAAAATCAATTTTTCTGTCTTTTTATTTATTTTTTTTTTTTTTTGTAAGCATAAAAAAAAATCAATTCATTTGTTTTTTTTTGAGCAGGGCTTCGCCTTACACGCCCAAATTATAATTCTAACTGACTCTTTGCATTGATGCGCTCCTCTTTTTATAGGCTTGAGATTAACGGTATTGAGTCAAAGTTGAAGTACTTGCTTGGGCTTCACAGGATATGTGTTATATGAAAATAAAAAAATCCATTTATCACTACAACATATTCGCTTATGATTTTAATGTCCATTCAGCTTTTTATTTCTTTAATAATTCTTCTTTCTTTTAAATTTTAAATTTAATTCCTCTTTTTTTTTGCAGGGTGAATGTCACCGCTAAAAAAAAAACTACTACATTCTTCCTCTTTTTCGCAAAAATTCAAATTTTATTAAAATCAAAAAAAATTCGATTCCGACCAATACCCCAATCTCAAGCTTCCCTTTCGTTCTATCCGAATACTTTAATTAATTAGGCCTTCTTAAGGGCAAAAACGAAGAAAAATCATCGGATAAAAATTGAGGTTATATCCACCCAATTTAACAAAATAATTTTAAATTTTACAATATTATTATTTTATTTTTAGGTAGACCATTTCGCCAACGTTTGCCGATCAGAATGATGTATCACAATGCATCCAAAACATGAAGCACACACCACAACCGACTTCCGACCGGATCTGACAGGTAAGATTTGAGTAAGGTAAATTCACGTATCCGTCACTTCTCGCGATTTCAATTCTTTTACATATTCTAGCTCTGAATCATAAAAAAATGTTAAAAGCAATTCAGGTAACTATAATTTTAATAAAAATTCCATATATATATTTTCTGTGACGTTTCATTGATCTCTCTCCATTTCATGCTCGTCAGGATGATACAAACAGGATCCACTCCATGGATCAATTCAGTTGTCGTATCACTTTCCTGAAATAAATTAATCAAGCAGTAATTGTTTTCCTTTTTTTTTCAGATAAACATTAATTGACATGGACATTTCTGGACATCACAGTACATCTATAGGTACACATTAGTATTATTTCTTTTTACTTGAACATGAAATTTTATTCTTCCTATCTTTTTAGGGTCTATAAAAAAAGATAAGAGAACATAAACATATAGAGAACTTCTTGAAAGAACTCGTCAGGCCATTATGATTTTGATGTGGCCGTTACAGTTCGTCACACTGCAAAAGCACACTGCCGACTCCAGTTTTACACGCATCACATTGAATGATGAAAGGTTTACTGAATTCAGCGTTCGCCAAAATTGGAGCAGAAATCAGAGATGCCTTCAGCACCTCAAAAGCTTTTTGTGCACCATCGGTCCAGGTGAATTTGACCGACTTTCTAAGACAATCGGTTATTGGAGATGCAAGGCTAGAATAGTTGGCTATGAACCTTCGATACCAGCCCGTCATCCCCAAAAACCGCCGTACGTCATCCTTCTTTAGCTTTGACACTGCTTCTATGTCTTGTCTAAACTATCTACGTCGTCCCGCGCGCGCTCGACAGCGTTCAATGTGTTTTGAAACAGCGCTCTTTGGAAGGACCTCTTTTCCGAGCATCCTCTTACTCCATCTGTCTCTGATGAAGCGATTTTATCGGGGTCATGTTTTTCGGAATAGGCACGTTCCAATCGGGATCACGTTTCAAGATGGTAACGCGTGATACCGAGTGCGGACCATTCGGAAGGTCGCGGGGACTATTTGGAAGTCGGGGGTTGGTCCTGGTGCATCGGTGGCATCCGAGGTGTCCCGGGGAATACTCGGTGCCCTTGGGGGTTTCCCGGGTTACAGCGGGGACACTGCGGAGTGACGACATCTTTATGTCCACACCGATAACAGAAAAGGTTCCGTCTATCGGAAGGGCAGAAATAAAAATCATGGCCCATTTGGCCACAATTCCAACACGGCCGCCTCGGTCTTCGTTCAGGCTCCACTGCTTCCAACACACGTAACGCTGGTTGGACGGGCTCAAAGTTCGGGTCTTGATATGGGTATAAATCCTCTTCATCAGGTGGAAAATACTCAATTTCGTGAATGGGTTTAGGGGCTGCTTGCCATAAACGTCTAGCGGAATCTTTGGATGCTACGTGTCTTTCGGCTTTCCTACAAGTTTCCTGAAATTGTTCTAGGTTTCTTATGTTTATTGCGAATACGAGGTTGGAAATTTTTTCGCGTAAATTATTCTTCATTATTTGCACCAACTCGCATTCGGGTAATGGGCTTTGCATTTGGTAATAAATGGATAGAACCCTATTATAAAAGAAGTCAAAACTTTCATTGGGTAGTTGCCTTGTTTGTGGGATCCGCTGGACAATCTCGTAATCCGTATCGAGGCCCCTGAATTCACGTAGAAGTGCTTCTCGAAGGGTTGGCCAATTCGGAAATCTATTTCTCCGTAAAAATCTCCAGCACCAACCCTCCGCCATTTCGGATAGCAGTAAATGGAAATTCCCACATATTGATTCCCATGGAATTCCACTTCTACTCTGAAGGGTCTCCACACGGAACACGAGATCATCCACCGTCATGCCACGCGAATCCCCGCTAAACTTAAACCCACATTTATCCATCCGATTATCAGAGACAACTGAAAGTTCGGACGATATTTGTGTTTGGTAAAATTCATCACCACGTTCATTTGAATGTTGAGTCCTACCGTGTTGCGGATGCAAAAGAGGATTTTTATCACGCCCATTCATATTCCGCGTCGGTGGTGGCTGGTTGGAATGATCAATCATGGATTGTGCCAGCGCTTGCTGAGCATAACTGTTGGTCTCAAATTCCTTACGAATTGAGTCACGAATACTCGCTTCGTTTTGTTTCACCGCAGCACGAATCTACTGCTGGATTGTTTCCATGCTGGGTGTAGTAGATAGTGGTTGGAAAGTCGACACATTAATTATGGGCGAGTAGTCAGAGTTCAATCCTTGCAAATTAAATAAGGTATTCAAACTTTTCCGACTAGATAGGGGAGGAGGGGCAAACCTAAATTAATGGGTACCTCTGGATTATTTTGTGCAAGCAAAGAGTGTGCACCGACAATGTCATTAATTGGATCCAATTCCCTAACCGGAGAATGTTGGACATTACTCGTCTGCTGGGTAATCGTTATGCTCCATCATATTTGGTGTATTAGGAGCTGATTGATGGGGATAACGCTTATTTTGTGATCAGGTCGTTCTTCCCTTCCTACGCATCACAATCTAGATATAATAAAATAATTTATCACGACACTCCGGCAGCAGAAAATAAAAAAATAAGACAAATCAGGTGACAAATAATAGTTTCTGTTTTACTTTTCTCAACGTTAATCAATTGCTCCAAAAATATTTGAATGGAAAAGAAAAACCTAAGAAAATAGAAGACTACTAAAAATGGTGATAAATTCAAAATATTATAATAAATTTATTTAATTTATTTAATTTATTTAATTTATTTAATTTATTTAATTTATTTAATTTATTTAATTTATTTAATTTATTTAATTTATTTAATTTATTTAATTTATTTAATTTATTTAATTTATTTAATTTATTTAATTTATTTAATTTATTTAATTAATAATCTATTTGTTATTATCAATTATTATTATACATTTTTATTCATTTTGTATGGAAAAAGGAATTTACAAACTATTCACCTTTTGGTCCATATATGTATTACCCGCAATAAATTCCAAAAGTAGAAAAAAAATGTTTACACTGAAATCTTTCTGTTCAATATGAAGTGAATGAAATGTACAGGGAGGGAGCGTAGCGAGTGTAGCAACTGGAAAAATCCACCAAACTCAATGACAACACAGCGCAGCATTTGGGTTAATTGAATAATTAACCAAGCGATGTTAAAAGTTGGAAGCCGATTGTGTTCCATATGGCAGAGCGCAAACAAAATATTTAAATTGCATTTAAATTAAAAATGAATGGCATACATTGGTGAAAAACCTATATACCGCGTACCGTACCAAATTTGAACACAATCACCCTCCAAAAAAAAATTTCATAGCTCCAATTAATCCGACACGAGTTAGTCGCGAATTACATGGGTGTTCAACCCTTAATGCATTGCGTCCTATAAAACTCGGTCTGATCAATCGGATCTACTTCTTGACCAAACTTTTTGGTGGACATGGCAAAATTTCAGGTGATGTTACCTAAAATAATTATTTTGCCATGTCCATCCAGTGTTTGATCAACCTTTCGCTGATCATCATCCAATTGAGAGAAATGCTAAATATCACGACAGTGTGAGATCCAACACTTGTCCCAACCAGACGACAACCACACGCAATCTATCTGCCACAAATCATAAACAAAATAAAAAACAGTTTAAAGTTAAAATGGTAATGAATAAATTGGACGAACGAATGTGCAGATAATTATCTACACCAGAAAAGATTCATTTAATTCAAATAAAAGAAAGTGTTGAGTCCTCCTCAACAAATCTAAAATAAAATAAATTGAATTTTTATAAGAAAAATATAAGATGTGAAAACTTGCTTGTTTGATTTATTCAGATGTCAACAAAATTGACATCTCGATTTTTGTCGTATTCCTTTCCCATTGTTATGCCTCTAAATGTTGATAGAGGTCATGAGCGAAATCAAAATGAAAAATTATTTCATTTTTTATTCATAAGATAAAAAACATTTTTTTTTATAGAAAAGGCCAATGTAAAAAAAAAGGGCTGAAAAAATTAATCAGACCAATCTAAAAAACCTAGGCTGGAAAATTAAATTAATTAAGAGATTAATTAAGTTTTTTTTTCATTAAGGTGATCAAGGCATAATGAGATGTCCGAAAGGGTTGGAGTATTCGATAAGGTGCATTCGTACACAGCCTTCCGACACCTTATTACAATATATGTTTTTTAGAGAAAAAAATCGGTTGGAGGGCATAGGTGTATTGCATATTCCTGTAGGGAATTTAAAGGGCAAAATTTTGATGTTAATATGTTTTTTTTGAAATGTAGGGTTCGCAAGTTATTTAGGAAAAACAAAGTTCGTACTAACAATATTGAATGAAAAAAACAGTACATCCTACTACTTGTTTAAAAAAACCAAGTTCGAACTAATACTATTATATGAAAAACCGTACATCCTATAGCTTGATACAAGGATCCGTTACGAGTTATGGTATAAAAAGGGATCCGATCGCCATACATGACATCAAACCAACAAGAATTAAATAGACGGATGAACCAACCATCAACAAGTATTGTAAGTTATATTTTGTTTATATATTTTAAATTCTCAAATTAGAACTTAGAAAAATTTCCGATACAAAGTGTTCGAGTACATCGAACAAAAATCAACATTTTGTATTTGGAAGTTTGATAAGTATAAATTAGGGACTTACAAAGATTTCCGATACAAAGTGTTCGAGTACATCGAACAAAAATCAACATTTTGTATTTGGAAGTTTTATAAGTATAAATTAGGGACTTACAAGGATTTCCGATACAAGGTGTTCGAGTACATCGAACAAAAATCAACATTTTGTATTTGGAGATTTTGTAAGTCCAAATTAATTTTCCGGGTTTCGAACAACCACTTTTATGTTTAGAGTTTATTGTTAATTGCATATTACGATTTCAGGTGTATGGTACTTGGATACACTGAACAAATGCCAGTACTTGAAGTTGAGATCGTTAAATAGATTCAGAGAATTCAAAACACAAATCGTTCGAGTACATCGAATCAAAATCAACCTTTTGTGTTAGGAGTTCTCAGTAGTTTGGACCTGATTTTAGGGTATATAGACCAGGTCAAGTCCATTCTAAGTTGTTGTGGTAGCTATACTAACAGTGTTTCGGGGATATAGGGTTTGGGTATACAAAAAAACCGACTCTGCGCCCGTGAGATCTTGAGAGTAAAACCATAAAGTCGTTTCCTACCAGAGCCACATAGGACCGGGTTTTGTGCACTATTTTTCATTTAGACAATCTGGACCAAGGAGAGCATATTAGATTGTCCAAGGAGTTAATCACGAACCATCAACCCAGAGGAGAGGAACAACAACAATCACTTGAGTCCACAACTATCTGTTTCATTTTTTTTCTCATTTTTTTTATTTATATATTGTTTATGAATTTAAAGTAGTAGTGAATTAATTTAGAAATTTAAGCCAAAACTGTTGTCTAGATTATAAGTACTGAATAAAGAATATTTTTTTATTTTTACCGAATAACCAATTTCTTGTTATTTACCCAGCAACCAATCCTTCATAAATTTTTTGTGTTAAGCAAAGGGCTTAACATTTTGGTCTTTCGAGCCGGATTGGTTAACGGGATAATAAAAAGAATTCGCGTTAGACAACTGTTTTGACAAGGTTCAATACGATTGAATTGTAATACGCCTGTGCGTTCCACACCGGTCATTGTTAGTCAGTAGATAGGAAACAGAATTGTTTTGTGGTATTTTGGGCATTGATTAGTTTCTGTTAAAATAGGTGACTTTTCCTCTAAATTAAAAATTAATAATGGAAATTGCAGATCTTATTTCTTACCAGATGGGGTTGATTGACCAAATAAATAAGGCAATCTCCAACCATAAAAAAACTAGTGAGTCTAGACGTTCAGCAGGTTATTTAACTCGGAGAATAACTGCTTTAGAACAACTTTGGGAAAAGGTCACGACAAACCAAGTTAAAATTTCTACTGGGAATCAAGATACTAACTACATCAAGGATGATGTATTTGGTATAATTGAAGCCAAGTACTTTGATTTCTTAGGTGAACTTGAGGAGGTTCACGAAGCTAAAATAAGACCTAGAAATCCCATATCTGCGAACGATTCATTTGACGGATCACTGTTAGGGCCACAATCAGCCAATCGAGCGGAGATACATCTCCCAAAAATCAATTTGCCAAAATTTAGTGGCGACTACGTCGCATGGCGATCTTTCCATGATCTGTTTGTATCACTGATACACGCAAATGCAGCAATTCCATCAGTGCAAAAGTTGCATTACCTCAAAACTAGTCTCACTGGTGAAGCTGAAAGACTACTAAGACAATTTCAAACGATTGGTGGCAATTATATTCCAGCATGGAATTCTATAACAAAACGCTACGACAATAAACGAATATTAGTCAATATGCAGCTGAAATTGTTATTCAATCAAAATACCATTCGCTCAGAATCAGCTAATGCAATTAAGACTCTAATCGACCTGACTACGGAATGTCTGCACGAATTGGAAGCACTTAAAGTTCCAATCAAGGATTGGGATTTGATGATCATTCATTTATCCGTCCAACGACTTCCATCAGAAACTAGAAATTTATGGGAATAGTCGTTAGGAAACTCACAAGAGTTACCCACCCTGGAAGATTTCACCAACTTTCTAGAAGCACGTTACCGCACTTTGGAGGCTTTATCAGACATAAAGCCTAATTTTCCTTCTACTCACCCAAAGAAGGAAACAAATCATCACGTTGGTTTGACAAAAGGTTGTTCATTATGTGA
Organism: Xylophagus ater; assembly: GCA_963422695.1. Classification (NCBI taxonomy): domain Eukaryota; kingdom Metazoa; phylum Arthropoda; class Insecta; order Diptera; family Xylophagidae; genus Xylophagus; species Xylophagus ater. Next base: position 34,255,314 of record OY730479.1, read on the forward strand.
ACAACCACACGGATTGTATTCATGTGAGAAATTCATTGCAATGGATGTTTCTACGAGACGAAACTTCATTAACAAAGGGTCCTATTGTTTTAATTGCCTAAGCAAAGGACATTTGATCAAAAACTGTTCAAATAAATATAAATGTAGAAAGTGTGGTAAAAGACACCACACTTTGCTTCACTTGAACGATACCAAGGGTCAAAATCAAGGCACACTACAAAAAACAAGTTCAAATAATGCTAATGTCAAGCATCAAGCATCGTCTATTGTTTCCACCAAAACATCACTTCAATTTCAACATGGAGATTGTCATGGGCTGCTCGCCACTGCACTTGTGCGAATTCAAAACTCTCAAGGGGATTCTTCAGTTTTTCGAGCGTTGTTGGTTTCAGGGTCGCAAGTATCATTTATTACTCAACGAGCTGTTCAATTACTTAGACTCAAGAGTTCTAAGATTTCTCTCCAACTCACAGGACTAGGAAAATCGAAGGTTGCGCAAGTCAACCGAAAGGTGTCCTTTATACTAAAGGCACAACATAATTCAACATTTTCACTGGATATTAAGGCTTTGGTATTACCTAAATCACTGAGATGACGCCAACAAATCGTGTTCAAGCCAAGCATTGGCCACACATTCAGGATCTCAAATTAGCAGATCCTTTGTTCACTCAACCAAGCAAGATAGATATCTTATTAGGGGGTTGAGGCTCATTCTGCCATATTGTTAGACGGAATCAGGAGAGGGCCTATTGATACTCCAAGAGCCCAAAACACATCATTAGGTTGGATTCTGTTTGGAAACGTTACGATAACGACCAAACAAGTTCAAATTGCATTAATTGTAAAATAACAGTTGAAAATAGTCTAGACACTCAACTGAGGAAATTTTGGGAAATCGAAGAATTACTTCCACCCAGATCTATGACGTCCGAAGAATTGAAATGTGAACAATTCTTCGAAACGACTCATAAACGTATGTCTACCGGGAAATACGAGGTACGTCTTCCTTTTATAAGACCCCCTATTCTCGGAAATACGAGGAATTTCGCTGAAAAATGGTTTCAGCAACTAGAAAAGAAATTTGCGAAAAATTCGAACTTTTACAGTCAATACGCATCCTGTATTAAGGAATATATGAGCCTCAACCATATGAGACCTTTATTGGAGAGCGAACGTTGCCTCTCAAATACATCTTCGCACTTTTACCTTACTCACCATGCCGTCATTAAGGACAGTAGTACAACAAAATTAAGAGTAGTATTTAATGCCTCAGCAAAAAGTTCTGATGGCAAAACATTGAATGAATTTTTAATGGTTGGGCCTACAGTCCAACCTAAGTTAGCTGCCACTTTATTGAAGTGGCGAAAATACAAATATGCATTTACCGCGAACATCGAAAAGATGTATCGCATGATAAATGTTGAATCATCAGATCAACATTACCAAAGAGATCTTTGGAGAGACAATCCAGGTGAACCTTTGTTGGAATATGCGTTAACTACAGTAACGTTCGGTACTACTGCAGCTCCATATCTTGCTATCAAAACATTGCAGCAATTAGCAAAGGATGACCAAGAAAAGTTTCCATTAGCCTATAAGGTAGTCATGGAAGATTTTTACGTCGATAACGTACTTACAGGTGCGGATTCGGCACATGAAGCATTAGAAATCCAATTGGAATTAATTAACCTGCTAAAGAGTGGAGGATTTAATCTACGCAAATGGGCTAGTAATGAACCCGATTTGCTTAACGCAGTGCCACCCGAACACCGGGAATTACAACTTCCCTTAACATTTGAAGAAAACGAGCAAATAAAGGCATTAGGTCTCCGATGGCATCCTGGTTCAGACTATTTTGAGTTCAATGTTAGCCTTACCAATATCTCAACCGAAATTAATTCAAAACGAAAAATTCTGTCTGAAGTTGCACAACTCTTCGATCCATTAGGATGGATTTCGCCATGCATTGTGATCGCTAAAATCATAATACAGAAATTGTGGATGAATGGGTGCTCATGGGACGAACCAGTACCAAACCACTTAGATTCAGAATGGAAACATCTCAAAAATCAAATCATGACAGATTTAAAACATATTAAAATTCCCCGTTGGATCCATACGATTCGTCATCGAATAGTTCAATTACACGGATTTTCTGACGCATCGACCAAAGCATTTGCTGCTGTAATCTTTGTAAGAGTTACTGACCAACAGGGAACCACATTTGTGAATCTTCTCACGTCTAAAACCCGCGTTGCACCACTTAAAATAATATCATTACCTCGACTGGAGTTATGTGCTGCGGTATTATTGAGTCGTCTTCGTAGACAAATACGCCAAGATATGCTCATGACAAATGTTCCGTCCATTTCATGGACCGATTCAAAGATTACCTTAGCATGGATCAAAGGTAATCCAAATAAATACAAAATATTTGTGGCAAATAGGATCGGAGAAATTCAAGAAAATAATTCTTTTAACGACTGGCGGTATGTTCCAACAAAGGAAAATCCCGCCGATTGCGCATCACGTGGAATGGATCCACTGAAGTTAAAAACTCATGAATTATGGTGGCATGGACCACTATTGTTATTGGAGGACCAAGATTGTTGGCCAAAAGATACAACTACAACTCCTGATCACCAGCTTGAAACTAAATCACTCAATGTAACAATTATGTCAAATAAAAATCACTTTGATTTATTTGAAAGGTTCTCCTCGTTTACGAAATTAACAAGAATTATAGCATGGTTCCTACGATTCCGGAAAAAGGATAACGAGCACAAACTAGCATCAAACCAATTTTTAACTAGCGAAGAATTATCATACGCTAAAAACCTAGTTGTAAAATATATTCAAACACAGTAATGAATTTAATTGTTTAAAGTTAGGAAAACCATTACCTAATAGAAGCAAGTTGCTTACATTAAACCCATTCATTTCAAATGATGGTTTACTAAGAGTGGACGGTAGGTTAGATAAATCGGCACTTCCATATGCACAACGACATCCAATCATTATACCAAAATCTCATCACATTACTGACATATTGATTGACAAAGCACATTTGCAAACTATGCATGGTGGTACCCAATTAACACTAAATTTATTAAGGTCAGAATATTGGATTTTGGACTCTAGAAATTCGGTCAGACACCGGATTTTCAAATGCAATCGATGTGCTCGATTCAAGGGAAGCACGCAAACCCAATTAATGGGCCATCTCCCAGCTCCACGAGTTAATGTTTCAAGACCATTCCAACATTGTGGTATTGACTATGCAGGTCCGATAGATCTAAAAATGTCAAAACATAGGAATTCTAAGAAGTACAAAGGATATTTCAGTATTTTTGTATGTTTGGCTATCAAGGCCATTCATATCGGAGTCGTGTCAGATTTAACATCAGAAGCATTCATGGCTGCGTTCAAACGCTTCATTGGCAGAAGAGGTTGTCCATCCGACATCTACTCTGACTGCGGTACAAATTTTGTTGGAGCAAACAAGATAATTCAAAAGGAAATCCAAACATACATAAAAAACGCCAATCAGGCAATTGCTCCATTCACAGCTGAATTAGGTATTAATTGGCATTTCAATCCACCAGCGGCTCCCCATTTTGGAGGCCTTTGGGAAGCAGGAGTAAAATCCATCAAGTACCACTTAAAGCGAGTATTAGGTAACACTTGTTTTACGCATGAAGAGTTAAGCACCACCTTAATTCAGATCGAAGCTTGTCTCAACTCGAGACCTTTATGTCCCTTGTCGTCAGATATATCAGATTTAGAAACATTAACTCCACGCCATTTTTTAACAGGAAAATCATTACTTTCCATGCCAGAAAAATGTTAGTTAGTTAGAAACTAAAATGTCGCTTTTGTCAAAATGGCAGTAACAAACATTTTGGAAAAAATGGTCAAATGAATATTTGACACGATTACAACAAAGACCGAAATGGTTGAAGGAGGTCCCTAATATAGTACCTGGGGACATAGTTATAGTAAAAGATAATAATATGGCACCTGCTCAATGGCATCTAGGACGGGTAATGGAAATACATCCGGGTAGCGACACATTGGTTAGAGTAGTCACCATCAAAACCAAGGGAGGTTTATTCAAACGACCCATATCTAAAATCTGTAAACTCCCTACTAACCAATGATTGTACGTATGTTCGTGTGTGTTCAGTAGTGTATATGTTATTATAATAATTAAGAAAACACCTCTTTAGATGGATCCCGATACAATAATCATCGATAATGATTCCGAGATGTCAGATTGTAGTTGACCCCCAACTCCAGGACGAAGTATTGATTTCGCAGAGATAAAGAGGATAACAAGACATCCAATTGTGGCCCCACCAATCGTTCGCAACTACACCAAACAACAAAAGAAGCGGTTTAGAGAATTGTTTGGTACTGATTCGGAAACGGAAGAACCAAAGGCCGATGAAGACGTCGTGACAATTACCACCAAGGAAGGTACCACATTTACCATATCCAACGACGAAATAGCGAAGTTACCATGGGACCAATTAAAATCGAACAGACGCAATAAAAAAACCGTCAAGTTGAGCAATAACCGATCTGTTAAGATCAATATGGTAAAAAAACCCATATCCGCAAAAAATATCACTTCTCAATGGTCCATCATATGGTATGGTTATAAAATGAAATAATAATCCGGACTTATTTTTGTTGTTTCCTTTTTTCTTTTGGGGTAGAGAATGTTGAGTCCTCCTCAACAAATCTAAAATAAAATAAATTGAATTTTTATAAGAAATGTTGTGGAGCAAAAAAGGACGACCTGATCCTTCCCAGGACGACTCTGGGAAACTTTTAGTTTATATGAAATTTTTGTCTCCGGGGGTCGGAAATCCCGGAAACACGATGCAATTTTAATATAAAGTAAAAATAAAAACGCTTACCCACTTTTTCTTTTCTTTTTAACACTTTATTTATCTTTTTCTTTTTCTTTCTCTTTCTCTAAAATGAGTGATTCACAAAACAAAATCAATCCTTTTTAAATTTCACTGCAAATGATTTGCTCTTGTTTCTTTTCAATACACTATATTTAGCTTTTTTCTTTATTTTTCTCTTCTTCTAAAATGATTGATAAACAAAACAAAATCAATCCTTTTTAGATTTCACTGAAAATGATTCACTCTTTTCTCTTTTCAATATACTATATTTATCTTTTTCTTTATTTTTCTCTTCTTTTAAAATGATTGATAAACTAAACAAAATCAAATCCTTTTTAAATTTCACTGAAAATGATTTACTCGTTTTTCTTTTCAATATACTATATTTAGCTTTTACTTTATTTTTCTCTTCTTTTAAAATGATTGATAAACAAAACAAAATCAAATCCTTTTTAAATTTCACTGAAAATGATTTACTCTTTTTTCTTTTCAATATACTATATTTAGCTTTTACTTTATTTTTCTCTTCTTTTAAAATGATTGATAAACAAAACAAAATCAAATCCTTTTTAAATTTCACTGAAAATGATTTACTCTTTTTTCTTTTCAATATACTATATTTAGCTTTTACTTTATTTTTCTCTTCTTTTAAAATGATTGATAAACAAAACAAAATCAAATCCTTTTTAAATTTCACTGAAAATGATTTACTCTTTTTTCTTTTCAATATACTATATTTAGCTTTTACTTTATTTTTCTCTTCTTTTAAAATGATTGATAAACAAAACAAAATCAAATCCTTTTTAAATTTCACTGAAAATGATTTACTCTTTTTTCTTTTCAATATACTATATTTAGCTTTTACTTTATTTTTCTCTTCTTTTAAAATGATTGACAAACAAAACAAAATCAAATCCCTTTTAAATTTGACTGAAAATGATTTACTCTTTTTTCTTTTCAATATACTATATTTAGCTTTTACTTTATTTTTCTCTTCTTTTAAAATGATTGATAAACAAAACAAAATCAAATCCTTTTTAAATTTCACTGAAAATGATTTACTCTTTTCTCTTTTCAATATACTATATTTAGCTTTTACTTTGTTTTTCTCTTCTTTTAAAATGATTGATAAACAAAACAAAATCAAATCCTTTTTAAATTTCACTGAAAATGATTTACTCTTTTTTCTTTTCAATATACTATATTTAGCTTTTACTTTATTTTTCTCTTCTTTTAAAATGATTGACAAACAAAACAAAATCAAATCCTTTTTAAATTTCACTGAAAATGATTTACTCTTTTTTCTTTTCAATATACTATATTTAGCTTTTACTTTATTTTTCTCTTCTTTTAAAATGATTGATAAACAAAACAAAATCAAATCCTTTTTAAATTTCACTGAAAATGATTTACTCTTTTCTCTTTTCAATATACTATATTTAGCTTTTACTTTATTTTTCTCTTCTTTTAAAATGATTGATAAACAAAACAAAATCAAATCCTTTTTAAATTTCACTGAAAATGATTTACTCTTTTTTCTTTTCAATACACTATATTTATCTTTTTTTTTATTTTTAACGCCGTATTCAAGATAGAACTATAATAGTAAATACCGACCGACCAAAATGGTGTTGATAACCAACAAACAACTCAAAGCGTTTTGTTAACCCCAAAAAAAAAAACTACTGGAAACGTTTTTTAAAACCACGACCGGTCAATTAAGAAAAAGAGTTAAACGCGTTTTGGAAATCAATGAACAACTGATCGATAATTGATTTCGAATCGATCAAGAAATTTTTAAAAAAAGAATAAAAAATTTGTCAAAGTACTTTAAGTTCATCGTACTTTGACCGATATTAGTTATTTTCGCGTAATTGACAAAAAATAATTATTCTTGGAAGAAAAATAATTATTGAAAAAAAATGTTCGCGTAATCAAATTTTTGATATCGTATAAGAACAAAAAAGTGAATTCACATATCGTTATACTAAAATTTGTTAGTATACACTTTTTTTTTGTATTTCGACATAGGAAATTTATGTCGAAACGAAATAATAATTTTATTAATAAATTGAAATGATTATTTAAGCGTTTTTATTAAAAATTGAGTTTGGGTTCGATAACCGCTTTTTTGGTCGGAAACGTTTTGTTGGTACAGGGTGTACCATAACATACCTTCCCGTTACTGAAAAAAAAATTTTTTGTCGGCTTTTAAACAAACTTACAAAAATTGTTTGTTCAAAAGTCACAAAAAAATTTTTATACTATTACAATGTTGATAAAAAGGAATGGTATGTTTTACCATTTTTACAATTTGATTTCTTACCATGCTAAATACTGTACTTATATTTAGTATACAACAAAGTATTTCCATTCGTTTTTAATTCATATGGGATTATTATCTGTATTTTATTTTGCATGGGTCGGATTACCTATAAGAATTTCTTACTTTCGGAATTTTTTGGTAATATCTCGCATTACTTTTTTGAAAAAATTTTTTGTTTAAGGAATACTTTACGTGCATGGATATATAAAAAAAAAATTTGGAAGGAAGTAAAAAAAAATGCACTCTACTATTGAACCTAGTGTCTAACCGAGGCTTTCCATAGATTTTCGTACCCTCTGTTTCTTGTTAAGAGTGTCACAGATTTGTTTTACTTTTCCTATCTGAATTTGCGGGGGCGGTGGTGGTGGTATAGTCATGAGTTTAGGTTGAGTAATTTTAAATTCTGTTTCTGATTTTTGAACTGTCGGGGGGGTGTTTAAAGTTTGTCGTGTAGGTGGTTCTGTATTCGGTCGCGTACTACTCGGTGGATGAAGGGTATTCAGAGCGATTACCGTTGCCGTGTTTTGTTTTGGCGGCTTGGGTATCCTTTTATTTCGTATATAATAAATGATTAATAGAATCAGAATAAAAATAGATATTCCGGCGACACTACTATTTGTATACGTGATTATTTCTTGATTCTTTGTTTTCCGCTCTTTTTTCACATTTAGTAACTCCTGATTGAAATCTTCTAATGATTTACTTGCTTCTTGCAGATCAGTGTTAAAAGAATGGTGAGATTTGAATAGAATTTCATCTGCCTTGGTTTTCTCGGTTACTGGTGTTGGTGCTAAAATGAATTTCGGCAATTGTACATATTCGGGTTGGGGAATCGGTAAATCAGAATCTTTGTTTCCTTCGAAAGGAATTTCCTGGTTTCCTAACAGGTACACACAATTTGTCTCTAGCGTGATAATTCCGCTTCCGTTTAGTGTGCGATGGGAGTTTTCTTCGGGACATTCCATCGAAAATATACGTGTTTGGCGGAAAGAGAATAACCATGTGTTCTTTCTTACCAGTTTGGTAACAATATCTGGTATATTCTTCAACACGTGATAGTTACAGTCTGCTACTTGAGGTCGTTGTTTGAGTAGCAAATTTGGTAGGCACTTAGTGTTGAGTGGGCCCACCTGACGTGGTTGAGTGATTTTACAAATATACAAAGGGATGAAATAGTTTACCAGTATTGCTTGGCATGTGTGCCTAAATTCATTTGTGGTTAATTCGACAGAGTAACCCTTTTTGGTGTTATTTAGGATATATTCAGTTTTTGTTTTCAAAATTGCAAAATTTGATTGGTTTATTGCAGTTGGGAACAAGTATATTTTGTTCAATGAATATATTTCTTTGGCAGGTAGAGGAAAAGATATGCGTACTAGAATACCGTTTCGCAAATGTTCCGCGTCGACTCTTATCATTTGGTTCAAAGTGGGAAAATCCAAATGTAATGCATTAGTATCATTCGCTATTTCCGTTTGGATTTTTATTAATGCTTCCGCCGAAATTATTGAAGGGTGAACTTTGCGTTGTTGAAGGGAGGATAGGATTGAAAACTGTTCGTTTAAATGATTATATACTTGTTGTATTAAATGTAGTGTGAATATTAGGATTTCATTTATTTCCGTTCGTATGTGCAGTATTTGAAATTCCTGTTTTAAGTTACGAATTTCTGTTTGTAATTTATTAGTAAAAAGTTCGAATCGTTGTTCTAAAGATTCTTGTTGGAGCGTTATGTTAGTAATTACTTTGTGTAACTTATCAAAAGAAGATTGTACTATTGTTGTTTGCTTTTGGATAAGATGTATATTTTCGGAATCATGTTCCTCTAAAGTCTTAATTCTATTGTTAATTTCTTCCGCGTCGTCCTCGGTTATTGTCCCAAATAAATGTTTCATTCCCGTTCCGACGATGTTGAACCATGCTCGTTTTGTTCGCCGGTTGATGTTGAAATAGTTAACCGCTTCTATTTGTATTTTGATTTTATGTGATAGTTTTTGAAATTCTGCATGCCAATATGAACAAGTTGCGTTAGACATTGCTCCAGACATAGTACAGAGGTCTCTAATTTTGGTGTCGCAGAGTGTAAGAAAATTTAATGTTTCGTCCTCCTGATACAGTCCCATTCTTGTATAAATATTCCACGTTGTTTGGTAGATTACGGCATTTCCTACCGGTTCAAATAAAATTCCCGTGTTGTTTAGGGGTTGTATTTGGATTTGGGTGTACGAGTAGTTCACGCATATTGACAATAATACTAGCAGCTTCATGTTTGTTTACTCCCTTTCTTTTTTCTTTCTAATAATTAATAAAAAAGAAAAAAAAATTAAAAATTTAGACAATATTGGAGTATGTTGCAAAAAAAAAATTTTCGTGTTTGGCGAGGTGCTACTGTATTTTTAGTGGATACTTTGTTGCACATTGTGGGTGGTACTCGCGATTTGGTGATTCTATGGATTTTATTTTTATGCAGTTTTAGTCTGGATCTTGCCGAGATGACTTCCCGAAAAATTGCGCTTTTTGATGAATGGAATGGAGATCGTTGGGTTATGGACAGCCCGGTCACAATTGGGTCTTCTCCCAATTGTGACGTCACACTTGATGTGGGCATCCTACCCCATCATTGTGTATTCGCTATTCGAGGAAACGTAAGTTTATTTTCCCCCTCTTTTTTTTTATTATTAATAAATTTTTCTCTCTCTTTTCCTTTTAGTTCCTTAAAATGACGTTGGCGGTCGATGCGGCGGTCTCCTTTGGTGGAACCGAATGTATTGGACCCGGGGAGTGGTTCCTTCCGTCCGGGGTTGAGGTGGCGTTCAACCCTTTTGACGGGTGTCGAGAACTTACAATTTACATTTTATACTGTTAGATTGGTTTTGTATTATATTATTTTTTTTTTTAAAAATAAATTGTTAAAAATTTATATCTTTCGGCGTTATTATTTGTTCTCCTTTTTAGTTGTGGCCCTTATTTTTTTTTTTGTTCCTTTGTCCTTTATTTTCATCTGTAATTCCTTAGGATTTCTACGGGGAGTTTTTCCATATTTCGACAGACTAATGGAAAATTGTTCTTATTAAGATTTTGTATCCAAAATGTTAAAAGACATTTTCCCTTCGTCTTTGTACATGAGATATGTAAAAAAAAATATTTGTGGTGGTTTCATATTTCTTTTCTTTAGTTTTTTATTTGGTATTTTTCTGCAAGTTGTTCCGCAATGATTATATATTAGATATATATATATATTAATATATATATATGAATATATTTAATTCACTTCGAGATCTCCTCAGGTTTTATTCGTGGACGTAGGTATAAAACATGTTCAATGTTTACCATTTGGCAAAGAAAAAATGTGTGAACTTGAACTTGACCTAATTTTGAAATTTCATATGTAAAGAATATGCTTTCTCTATGCTTATAGTTGGGTGTGAAACATTTTTTTTTTGAATAGTCGTTAACAGAATAAAAGATTTTTGCGTTTAATAAATAGGTGTGGTAAAGTTTTTTTTTTTTGAAGTTTTTAGACAGGGTGCAGTTAAAATTTTTTTAATCGGTTGTTATGGACTCTTCGCATTTTCTTTCCGATTTGTATGGAAGTATTTAGGTCATCATGAACTTTTCGCACTAGAAAAGGGCCATTCCATACTGCTGATAATTTGTGTTTCGTTGCTGCGTTCCTGAATGGTACTGTATCTCCTACGTGGAATTTTACTGTCTTTGAGTTTTTGTCATAGTACTCTTTCGATTTTTCCTTAGCTTTCGTGAGGTTTTCCCTCATACTGGTGCGGATTTTTTGTAATTTATATTTGATAGTATTACAATAATCATCAAAATTGTATATGGGATCTGGTTTTTTCGTGAGGTTTGTGGGTAGAGCGCGATGGTAGCCATACAAAGCATGAATTGGTGTAAATTTACTTCCGCTATGGGGCGTGTGATTATGTACTAGCGCGGCTTCCGAAAGGTACTGGTCCCATGTGTCAATATTGTCGTCGACCATTGTACGCAAATATTCGATAAGGGGTCCGTGAGTGCGCTCTAGTGATCCATTCGATTGTGGGTGGTAAGCAGTAGTTTGCACTTTTTTGATATGTAGTAACTTGCATAGTTTTTTGAACAATTCGCTGGTGAAATTTGCACCTTGGTCCGTTATTAATTTGTCAGGCACCACTAAATATTTTAATATGATACGTTGATAAAAACAATTTGCTATCGTACTGGCCTCGCCATCTGGTATAGCAAAACAATCCAGGATTTTGGTTAAATCGTCTTGAAAGGTTAGAATATATTTGTTACCTTGTTGAGAGATTGGAAGAGGTCCGACGACGTCCAAATAAACTTTTTCGAATGGACGATTGGCTGTGTCGGTTATTCTCATTGGCATTTTTAACTGTTTTCCCTTTTTGTTACGTTGGCATTTTGAGCATTTTTTAATATAAGTTGTTATATCAGACAGCATATTTTTCCAACGGTAATTTTTTCGTAAACGGTTGAAAGTTTTTTGGATTCCGGCATGCCCTCCTAAAGGTGAGTCGTGATGGGCTTTTAAAAGAGTTTGAATATCGTTTGGATTGGTTAAAATTTCAACTTCTTCTTCTTCGTCGGATTCCGATGTTTCATATGAGGCATTTGACTCTGTGTCTGATGGTACGACTTCAATGGGGTCCTTTGAATCTATTCTTATGGGTTCGTCAATCGGGTCGATGTTTGTAGGTGCTATTTCCAGTATATTTGTGGGTTTTTGGGGAAGTTCCACCTCATTCATTTGCTCGTTTTGTTGGGTTTTATTGTGACTTCTGGTTACAACATTAATTTGGCTTGAGTTGAGTTCTACCGATGCTATATTATTACTTGCAGAATTTGGGGTGATTTTTGAGAGAAATTTTTGTCCTTCTAAAATGGTTAAGTATGCAAATTTTAATTGTTCGGCAGTTTGAACTAAACCCTTCCTTTTTTCGCGCATTTCTAATAATATTTGGGGTATCGTCATTTCGTTTCCATTTTTGGTAGCAAGTAAAGTGAGGCAAATATCGATTAGACAAAATGTGCCTGATCGTCCGATTGAAGCACTGCAATGTATTAATAAAGGTTCATTTTCGCATTCGTGTGTTTGGTAATGTTTAAATTCTTGGTAAAATTTCAAAAATTCTTTTGCAGTAGAGGGTGTTCCTGTATCGGGCCATTTATTAAATTGAAATTGTGTTACGTCGCGATATTTTTTTGTTGAAATTTCTGTAAGTCGGAAAATTCGTTTAGTAAAATGTGTTTGTTCTGTTAGTTTCAAATATACTATGGTGAAACCGATTTTTGTTAGGGGTATTATATGTTTGTCTCCCGTTTGTTTTGGCCAATACTTATGACACTGAATTTTATTTTGTTCTATTAATCTCGTTAACATTACTATTGTTTTGCAATTGTTTTGCCAAATCATTAACCAAAAATCGTCTATTGTTTCCAATAAAGGTCCTTGCGTTAAAATGTACGTTGTATCAAGTTTGCTTATTTTCACTAAGTTTGCGTTTATATAGTCATTTTTTTCGTTAAGTAATTTTATTCGTGAATGATCGTATGGTAATACGTCTTCGTATCTGTTTAGTGGTTTGTTAGTAAGTTTGAGGGCCTCTTTTGTCGTAAATCCGTCTTCTTTGATTTTAGTTTTTGAAATTGTTTCGATTTCGCGTAGTAGTGAATTCCATCCGTTTGTTTTTTCTAAATTGTTTGTTTGTTGTTCTAAATTAATGGTATGTAAATTTTCAAGTTCTTCAATAATTGTTGGTTTCGGGGTCATTTCTTCTAATATAGATCCGGATTCAAGGGGTGGAATGCGACTAAGGGCATCAGCATTCGTGTTATATTTTCCTGCTTTGTACTCGATTTGATAATCGTATTCCGAAAGTTTATGGTGGAAACGCACCAAACGACTTGTCGGAGCTTTTACGTTAAAAACTCCTTTCAAAGGTTTATGATCAGTATAAACAGTAAATTTTCTACCATAAAGATAGCAACGAAAATTTTTGGTTGCCCATGCAATAGCTAGTAATTCCTTTTCAATTGTGGAATAATTTCGTTCTGCTTTATTTAATGAGCGGCTAGCGTATTCAATTGGTTTATCTTTTCCTACTTCGCCTTGAGAAAGAACTGCTCCAATAGCTTCATTACTGGCATCAGTGGTTAAATTGAAAGCTTGAGCGAAATCGGGGTATATAAGTAATGGGGGTGATATCAGAGTGTTTTTTAAATTTTGGAATGCAGATTCGCAAATTTCGGTCCATTTAAATTTATTATTTTTGCGTAAAAGTTTGTTTAGAGGTTCCGCAACCTTTGAAAAATTAGGTATGAATTTGCGATAATAATTTGCCAAACCCAAAAATGATTGGACTTGACGAATGGTTTTGGGAACTGGGAAATTTTGCACACAAATTATTTTTGAGGGGTCAGGTAGAGCACCTTTGGGCGTGCATTGGTGTCCTAAATAGACAATTTCTTTCCTAAGAAAATTGCATTTTTCAGGTTGTAATTTTAGGTTATGTGTTCTCAATCTTAAAAAAATTGCGTCCAATTTTAGGTTATGATCGAGTACATTTTTTCCGTATATGACGATATCGTCAATGTACACAAAACATAAAAAACCTTGTAAACCTGACAATACGTGGTTCATAAGACGTTGAAAAGTAGCCGGGGCTCCAGTTAGTCCGAACGGCATCCTTAAAAAGTCATAATGTCCGAAAGGTGTGCTAAAGGCAGTTTTAGCTCTATCTTCTTGGTTTACTAACACTTGATGATACCCACTAGCGAGATCTAGTGTGGTGAAATATCTGGAATGACCAAGTTGGTCTAAAATATCTTCAATTCGAGGCAGGGGAAAGGCATCACCGATTGTAATTTCGTTCAATTTTCTAAAATCTACTACTACTCTCCATCGCTTTTCTCCGTCGGGGCCATTCTTTTTGGGTACCACTAGTAACGGGGAATTCCATGGACTTTTGCTTGGAGTAATTATTTCATTGTCAAGCATTTCTTTTACCTGTTCTTGGATAATTTCGCGTTGTTTTTCGGGTAGGCGATACATCTTTTGGTTTATGGGTGCATGGTCTTGTTTTACGGGGATTGTGTGTTCGTAAGAAAGTGTGTGAGTCAATTTGTCATTTGGTAAATAAAAAATGTCGTTGTATTCTTTGCATATTTGTAATATAGAGTTTTTCTCTTCAATAGTTGCGTTTTCATCTAATCGTATATTTTCATAAGTTCTTCTATTCTATCATTGTGTATAGAGTTTTGATTTAGGTTGAATAAAAATTGTACATTTTCTTCAGGCGATGGTTCTTCTGTTTCTTGTTCTAAATTGTATATTTCTTAATAGTTAAGGGGACGTGTGCTGAAATTAAAAGGGGCGATTTTCGTTCGTTTCATTTTGGTATTGAGTACACAAAGCGTTATTTTTCCGTTATCAGGCCTAACTAAACAACTTCCAAGGTATACTCCTTCGCTTAGTTCTTTTGACAAGCAGAGTCTATCTTGTTAGAAATCCAGTTTTATTTGAATCAGTCTTCGGGAGCCGGGCGGAATATGAATTGCTCTCTGAGTCTCCACTTCATACTCCGTGTCGTCCTGTGCTTGATTCGTTAAAGTTTGTCCGTTCCATGAGCCACTTACAATTTTAACCTCTGATTCAGGTGTTTCCGCCTGTTCGTTGGTGACATCTATATGGACCTTACCCATGGAATCCAGGGGCGTACTTTTTAAAAATGGAATTCCGAAGTTATCTTCATCAATCCTAATTTCGGGAAAAGTTAAACGTTTAATTGGGCCTTCAATATTGCAATTACGAGAAAGGAAATCGAACCCTAAAATTCCATCTCCTGGAATTGGAGTAGTTTTTTCCACCACATGAAATTTACATGATTGCGATATGGGGGGTGAGAAATTTGTAAGACATGTACCTATTGTTTTTCCGGTGCCGAAAACAGTTTGAATATTTGTTTTTTCTTCTTTATTTATTTTTATATTATCTTTTATTGACGATTTTTTTATTATACTTATATCTGCTCCCGTGTCTACTAATAATTCGGCCGGATTGTTTATTATAATTGGTAAAGGTACTTTTATTACGCATTTAGCAAGGGTAGGTAATTTTTGGGCGGGCTGACACCTTGTCTCGTTTTCTTGGGGGCTAAGGTGACAGCCCTGTTTTAGTTTTCCGTCGGTTTAATTGATGGGGAATTATTTTCATCCCATAATTTTTTTGCTATACAGTTTTCTATAGTGTGTCCAGGTTGTTGACAGAAAATACACTTGTGCATATTGTCTACAGGGTCGTCGAGTTCCCTATTATCATTTGGTTCGTTAGATATCATGTTAATTCGTTTTGTTGGGGTCGGTAACGTTTGAGAATTACAATTGTTGTTCGTATGCCCATGTATTCGGCATCGACTACAATATGGGGTATTCATACGCGTACGGCATTCATTATACGTATGCCCAAAACGATTGCAAAATCCGCATGGTGGTCGGGGGTTCGATGGGTTTTGGTTGTTGGGATTATTGTAGGAGTCATTGATTCTCGGTGAGTTATTG